>CAEGAE010058328.1:0-22978 GCA_903067095.1 Girardinus metallicus
GGACACGCTGGAGAGACTATGTTTCTCGGCTGGCCTGGGAACGCCTTGGGGTTCCTCCTGAGGAGCTGGAAGAAGTGACTGGGGAGAGGGAAGTCTGGGCCTCCCTTCTTAGGCTGCTACCCCCGCGACCCGACCCCGGATAAGCGGAAGAAGATGGATGGATGGATGGATCGGTGGTAATGGACCAGAATAGAACATAATTAAATGTCATGCATTACAGTAGACTGATACGGTGCCCTGAGACATCCTGTGACCAGAGCCTCCGAAATTGAATGTCTGGACTCAGTGGAAAAATCACAATTTGTAACAGGCCCTTAATAAAGTTATGAAACCAGCGAACAAAATTGTTAATTCATAGCAAGAAGCAGCTGAAAATTCATTATTTAACTTTCAGTAGATCAGATGAATTTTAGGTTTTACTTTAATAGACCCTGACTATAGAAAATTAAACATTTACAAAGTGATTATTATGCCCAGTATAGCCTTTTAATTTAATATGTGGTATTATTCTGTCCTGCCAAATTATGTAAGTTCCTTGAATTTCTTTTTTTATTTTTTTTATTTTGTCACACTATATCCACAAACCTTAATGTGTTTTAATGGAATTTCAGATATGTGGTGAAATAGTATTTATCTCCTTCCAGTTGTGTCTGTTTTTCTTCTTTCCGTACCTGTGATAGATAAAAAAACTTCAAATGATTATATGATTTATTAGGGGAAAATAATTTTCAAACCATCTTGCTTTTGTGTGAAAAAGTGATTGACCCACTCATTCAATTTCACAATCCACACCCAGATATTATTAATTCCTGACCTGAAAAAGCAACAATCACTAAACCAGAACCTATAATGACATGAAGTCATCTGACAGATCTCAAGAAGTTACACTTTCTGCCCCAATCTAAGCAAATTCATGAACATATGAGAAACAATGTCACAGACATTCAGAATGTCTGTGACATTTTTTTAAAATGTCTTTTTTAACTTTCTTTATCCAGAAAGTTAAAAAAGAACCCAAAACAAGTTAGTTTTATTTGTATGAGCACAATGATGAAGAAACCAGGCAAAACAACATCAATGTCAGAGTTTCCAAAGACCACTGCAGACCAGAAGGTGCATAAAGGCTCGTCCCACATTTCCTTGAAATGATATTGATAATCTCAAAGAACTGTGGGAAAATATTCTTTTGACTGACAACAGCAGAACATCCTGGGGAGTCCGGCATGGTGCATTAGTGTGATGGTCCGGAGTTGCCTTGCTGCTTCGGGAGTTGACAGACTTGCAATGATTGATGGAACCATCAAGTTTGATCGCTATTGGAAACCCAGGACAATGAACCAGAGACAAGGTCTTTGAATGACTGAACAAGTAATTAGGGTTTCAGTTTGGCCAAGTCAAATTTCCAGATTTAAATCTAATTAAGATGTTGTGGCGTGATCTTAAACAGGATGTTTGTTCTGCCTAAGGGTAGATGTTAGAAATGTGTCTTAATAATTTAGTTTAAAAATAAAAACTTCTACAGTATTGTTTTATCTATATTTTATTTTGAAGGGGAATTTTGAGGAAGCAGTGCATTGTGGGTAGCAGAGGCAGTTGCAGCTAGGAACAAGTGTTTGCGGAGAGAAAGCCTGATTAATGTACAAATTTCGCCTCCTGTGTCTTCTTGCACCTCCAAAAGCAGTGGCTGTAAGTTCAATTTGTGTTCTGTTTGGTGTTATATGTTTTATTAGTCTATTTTGAGATTGTTTTCCAAATGTGTTTATTCCAGTAACTAGCCATGTCCCAATAGCTTCTTTGCATAGTAATGATCGCTAACGTGACTGTTTCTTAACAACAGCTAAGGTTAATTCTGTTCTGACACTAGAAGTTTATTCTGTGCATTTAGGGCTGATGCATACTTTATTTTCTGTTTTCTCTCAACCTTTCTTTGAGCTTTCCACACCATTGTGCAAAGCTGTCAAGAAGACGTAATAAAGGAGCTCGGCTTCCTGGCTCATAAACATTGAGTTTGGCTTGCTGTCAATCTACGTCAACATACACAGCGTATGTAACACGTAGTGAAAACAGTATAATGTTCATGATAAGAAACCCAGCAATGTGGCTAAATTCAGTTAAATGGGCAAAAAGAGTAGACTAAGCTGCTCAAATTGCCAGCTATAGCAAAGACTTGATGGCAGTTGTTGCTGTCATTAGGTCAAGAGGGCACTTAACGTATAGGACTATTTTGGATTGAATCCTTCTAATGAGGATTTAATCATTTAAATCCTCATTAGAAAGGTTTCATTTGTATCTATTCAGAAAACACTACTCGCACTTTACTTGTTAAGGGAAAGATGTATGGCTTTCAAACTTCTGTACAAGTGGAAGTCTGAGAAATGTGAGGGGAATCGTGTTCAGCTCTCTTTACGCCGATACTGCTGTAATGAGTCCACATGAACCGGCAGCATTTAGAAATCATCTAAGTAGCGAACAGATTTCAGCTGTGTGTACAGCTACAGATGTGCTGTGAAGGAAGGTCTTCGGGATTTGTTAGAGAACGTCATGAAAGCCAAGGAACGACACAGGAAAAGCAAAACAGGGAGTCTTATTTCATAAAGACAAAATTCCAAGCTTTCGTGGAGCACCGTTCAATCCTCTGAATTATGGAAAGAGTGTGAAGTCTGTGCAAACCTGCCAAGACATCACAGGCAATGAGAGCATTAATGAACGAGTACAAAAAGGGTAAATGGGAGAGCTGCTGAGATCAACAGGTCATGTGGACAAACCTTTATGGCCTGTATGGAAGAGTGGCAAGAGGAAAGCTGCTGTTAAAAGAAAGCCGTAAAATGTCTTATTTAAGGTTTTACCACAACCCAGGAAAAGCAAACTTTCAACATAACCCTTAACACTCCAGCCCCATAGTGAGACATAGTGGCAGCATCACAATTAAGGGATACTTCAGGAAGGGTGAGGAAGGCTACTCAAAACCTAAATAACGCCATCATTAACCAAATTAGTGACTGGTGCAAAATTTATTTACTAAGTGCCTCTTTTATCTATCTGTCTCTTGAAGCCAAAATAAAAGTCTTTAATCTTTGTACTTGTAATGTGACAATGTGAAAAGTTTCAAGCGCTTTAAAGCCAATAAAAGACACAGCAAATATCTTAGGTAATGATTGAAATATGATAGTAATGTTAAGGAAATACTTTGCACCGTACTCAGAGCCCCCAGCAATAAATGAAGAGTTATTACTCCTTTGTTTTATCTTGATTGTATTATCTGTGGTCTACAAAGTATTTGAAGAGATAGACTGCAGCCACATTAAAATAAAAAGAAAAAAAAAAGGTGTACACAACGTCTTTTAAAGGCATGGCATTTAATACAACATGTCAATCACTCTGGGAACCTGTTATTTCTTCAAGAATGTAATTACATACTTTCAAATAAAACTTGAAAGGGCTCAACAAGTTTTAAAATGCACTGTGTGCTCCCAAGACAGCAGGAAGGAATTCTAAGCAGCTGGGAAATGCTAACATCCCTGTGTGGGCGAACTATGGCCTCTGAGGCAAGATGGGAATATTGAAATTTTACAATCAACTCCACAGATTACGGTGTAATGTTTTTATTATTATTATTATTATTATTTGCTCCTCAGCACAAAAAAAAATCTAGCATTTAACAGAAGCTTTACCATCATGATTGATCAATTCCATAATCTATTCATTTGTCCTGCAGGTAATGTTTATGATTAAACATTTAGAGCAGACAAATGTACCTTTCCAATCTACCTGTTGGTTAATGTTTTCTTGCTAGTGTTTTCAAAGTGCCAAAAGAAGACGACAGACTTAACAGCTTTCATCAGATTTCTTGGTAAAAATCAGAAAAGGCCATTGCTGCTGTCATGAGGGCCCATTCACCTAAGATCAAACCCACCCTCCAATGTCTTAACACCACTTCAAACTTTACTGGATTGCAACCTCAGTATGACAGACAGCAGTAATGCTGCTAGGTTTACAGTACTGTCTCATTTGGTTTCCCCTTACTGTTTCCTGAATCATCATATCGGTATTTGACAGCGTGCATCGACCATGATGTCATATTGTACACTAAACCGATTGACTGTCACCAATTAGCTCTTTCTGGTTTATTAACAAGCTTAATCTCGTAGAAGAAAAGTGGCAGGTTTCTTAAAGCTATAAAGCTTCTAGCTTGGCTCAAGATCTCCATGACTCACTCCTGACGTGATAATTCATGGTAAGGTTGGATGTTGTACTCTCAGGGGCGTCTGGTCTGCTGCTCGGGACTTGGCACGGAGCAGCAGGTAATCAAGCGATTAGATCACTAGTCTTCTCGGAAAACCAGGAATCCTGAAAGCTACATTTTGGGATCAGCTCTCCGTGTGTAAAACGTGCATGTTAAAGTCAATGTGTTCTACAAATTTGGCATAGGTTTATAGATCTTAAGAGAAGAATCATCTTAGCATGATGTATCTACGTAAGGATAAGGATATTATTATTTTAATCATTATTGTGTCTTTGAATAAAAAATGTTCAGCGTTCAACATTAGGTATTCATGTCGGAGTTAGCGGTTAAGCACTAAGGAAATAGAAAAGAGTGACTTGAGAGTGCTTAAATGAAATAATAGTCTGGCCCGAGCAACATCCTTAAGCTCCAAACTCTTGACCCAAACAATTCCTTTTCAAGAACATTATATAAACTTTTTATAACATTTCTTTTAGAACCAGGGTAGAGGCCAATTGTAATGTTCATGCATTCCCTAAAAGAACAGCAAAGCTAATAAAGAAGCTTACATTGTTTTGATGATCAATCAAATCTTTGAACTGTTTAAACTGATTTTAGCTGATAATTATTTTAGCTGTCCTGCTCCAAAAGGTCATTAATTATTAGATCAAAAGCAGAGGCACTGTGTGAGTGAGTAGGCAGTTCTTGTAAATTAGGAATGTATTGCTTTAAAAAAAAATGGAGAGATTTTGTATCGTCTGAAGCATTTTTTAACAGCAATTAAACAGCTACATATGTGTTTTGCGCAAAGAATGAGGATCTTTCTTTTAAATTTGACATTTGGAAAAGGCTCCAGATCCAGAAATCTTCTTGACTGACTTTTTTTTTTTTTTTTTTGGTATGTATTTGTTCTTTTGGAACAGGGAACTCAGTCACAGCGGATTTATTGCATAATACGTTTAGTTTCTTACTTCCCATAATTATACATAGCAAGACAGACGTTGTCCACTTGGGATAATAGTGACAACATGAACTACAGTCTCAGGAAATATCGATAAGGAGAAAATCATTTAAATTTGCCCCTAAACGAGTCTTTTTCTTCTGAAGGTAGACGTTTTTAGTAATATAACCATGGGGTTAAGTCCTAAGCACTTATTTCCACTGTGAGGACATGAATCTTTACAACAAAAACTTGTGTATAAAGAACAATTCTTGCTAAAATGAGCTGAATTTGTATGTTCTAATATATTTTTACAGAACTTCAGAAACCGTTTACAGTGGAAGTTGTCTTCAGCTATTTTATGTGATTTTGAAATAAGACAGAATACAACTAAATATTTACAGTTTGAAATTTTAAAGGCTCAAAACACTGAAAAATCCAGAACCAAAAGGGAGCAAACAGGGCTTGATCACAACACACACACACATATATATTATATATATATATATAAATATCATATTTGTGTATGAATTTTAACAATGTAATGAATTACATGACAACAGTTAGTTGTGTTTAACAAAAAATATTGCCTTCCTCACAAGCATTCACTGTTTAAAAAAGGGAATGAGGAGAGGCGAGGGAAAAGTGGTTTGGTTATCCGCTGTCACTGTGGATAACCACTGATCCCCTGAGCCCACTGACATGACAGGTTTTTCTGCTGACAATATAATAAAACGGTATAACTCTAAAACGAGATGGAACCATCGAGACTGGTGGTGATAAAACTAGAGGAGTGCAGCCGTCAAGTAGCGTAGTGTAAAGAGTGCATTGGATTCAGCTTTCAAAGGACTCCTGGACTAGCGAAGAAAAGCATTTGGCTGTCTTTTACCTAAGTTTATAACCTAAAAATGTCCCCTGCAGTGTTTCTTTCTGTAGAGAAAAATAAAAAATACAAAACAATTAAATCAGCAATTGTTTTGTAAAACTTTGACCAACTTTGGCAGATTGAAAACCATCAAATTAGATTAAAAAGAGCAAGATTCAAAATATTTTAACTCGCCTTTCTACCGTTTTATTGGAAGTGAAATTTCAAGCTAAAATCAGTCTCTTTCAGTTCGTTATTCTTCCCCTGCTTACTATTGCTCCTTCAACAAATTACCTTTTCATCCAAAGCTGCTTCCTATCATCTTAAGCAGCGAGTGTAAAACGTGAAAGAAGCCACATTGGTGCAGCGTAACTCAGCAACTTTTAAAACGACACTTGAGGTCGCTGCTTTTGTGTTGGTTCTCGTGGAAAACTGCTTGCACTATTCTTCTGATATTCTTGCTCCAAGAGCTTGGATGGCAGCAGGGGTGAACAGGTGAGAACATGTGGAAGAGATTGAACAGGGGAGGAAAGAAAAATAAAAGCAGAGGGGAAAAATGACACTGTTTTTGCAGCTTGGGCCAAAAACCACCTCACAATCCTCAATCATCTGTGATATAATTTTGCTTTTCTCCATACAATTTATTAGCATTACAGGAGTGTATTTCATAGAACCGCACGTGATAGATCAAGACGGTGTGCAGCTGGTAAATGGACAGAATATCAGACATTTCATTTTAGATTTTCTTAGTGTAGTGTCCATTTGTAACCAGCCCGTCTGGTTTAATTCTGCGTCTGCAATTAGCTGCACATCTGGAAGTCGAAGATTTGCTAAATTCATGTCTGAAACAAACAGAAACTGTGATTTTGTGTCTGGATTTGACTATGCAGTTTTAACACATGAAAATGCTTCTATCTAAACCATGCCATTGTGGCGGCTGTTTTATGTTTAGGGTTATTATTATGCTGGAAGGTGAACCTCCACCAAAGATTCAAGCTAATTGCAGCCTCCACCAAACTGCTTCCAGTGCTAAAATGGTGCTAGCGTTTTCTTAGCAACACTTAATTATGCTCCCTCTGCTGCAAGCTATGTCATTGGCTAGGTCCAGTTCACTCATGGACCACAGGAAAGAACTACCTTTGTCGTCAGGAGACGGGGCGGGGATCCGGGCTCAAAAATAGCCAATGAATCTAAATATTGCAATATTTAGATGAAAATGCAGCAAGAAACTAAACACCAGTAGTCCAGAGAGGACAATGATTGGTGTGATAAAACACAAAACTGTTTGGTAAATACCTTTGCGAGGCAGGATATCTCTTCCTCAATCCTGAAGGGATTGTTGGCGTACGCAAATGTCATGGATTCAGGTCACACCCAGAGTGTTTCTTTCCAGCCAGAGCAAAAAGATGTGACTTGCGCCGAAAGCCGCCCATAGAACGGCTCCGAAAATTTGAGGGAAAAAAAAAAAAAACTGTCACAAGCTTTTTCATCTTCACATTCAGGATTACAACTGGATTATGTCACAAATTTAGCTCATCTTGGTGTGATACCAAATTAGCAGCCATGTTTGAACGAAGCCTCCTTTGGAAGGGGTTGTTGACAAAAGGACAACAAACATTTACAGAAGCTGCTGCACCCTCCCTGGCCAAACGAGCAGGGGATTACATCAGAGGGAAAACACGGCCGTTCTCTGTTTACGTGGTTTATTTTGCTTGATTATGTGTAACTCCACCAAGTTTTAGAAGCTTCAGAGCAACTCTTAACCACAGGGGCTTCAAACAGCTCATTTTATTACCTGCATCTGCTGGATTCCAAATAAAGGCGGGTGGTCACCTTTCATCATGGTATGATGGGAATGGGTTCTGTAACAAGAAACCTCGCGACGCAAGCGCGGCCGTGACATCACTGCTTGGAAATTTGTTTTCTGTCCCCCTAGTAAACAGTGACAGGAACCATCTGGGCAGGCTGGGGAAGACGATCAAAGGCGCAGGAACATGTGTGTGATGGAGCATGTGAATCTTTTAACATTTTGGATTGTTAAAAGCTTCTTTTTTTTTTTTTGGAGTTGATCACGCGGAATTGCTTTATGTTTCACTTTTAAAACCAAGCAGTAAATTCTTTGCAAGAGAACAATTTTATAAGGAATGAACTGAGAGGAATGACAGCTTTATTTTTCTATGAATGCTGAGTTCATCCCGAAACATTAAGATAGCACGGATCAGTGACGGTCCACCTTAAAACGCTAGCAGACTTTCAGTGCCTCGCACATGGCGCGTGCTATTTGTGCATCCCATGGCTGCAGAAAGCACACACAAAGCGGCGTGCACACACAACCACAAACACACACCCGCATATGCAGCGCTACCCGCTACCGCTTCACTGCCCACACTCTATTTCAGTCTGGACTCTACCGTTCCAGAGACCACAGGCCGCACCACATAGAGAGGGACTGTGTTGGGTTTTCTAACCCCAGTCAGCCCGGGGTAGCTGCAGCAGCGGGGTGGGGCACTGTCGGCGGAAAGGTGGGGTGAAGGTGGTGGTTGTTGGTGTTGGGATGGGTGGGAGGGGTGTAGTGCTATCTCGCAGCTGTTTGGTTAAGGACGGCGAGGTCTCTTAGCATAAATTTCGCTGATATCACCTCCATCGGACGGCCATAAAGCTGATTTATTATAAATACGGCTCTCGTGTGTTTACTGCACACATTCTTAAGCCTGCAACATCTTTCAAAGTGAGCACTTGCAGGTGCTCTGGCTCAGTCTCCATGGGGCAGACTGGAGGAAATCAAGCAAAAGAGATGAAGGGAGGGGAAAAAAAAAAAGAGAAAACGGTAACAACTGAGAGAAAGGAGGGATTAAACTGTTGAAATAAGATATGCTTAAAATCTCAAATGCTTAAGATGTTTCTTGGACTGTTTCGGAGAAGATTTATGCCACCTTTTAATATATTTAGGTTTCAGAAAGCTGGCATTGAAGTAATGCAACTAAATGTGAAATATTTTCTGAATGAACCTAGAAGATTCTGTCACAGGACAGCCTTTTTTCTGTTTTGTCTTTCAAATCCCAATGTTGCTGCTTCAAAGCAATTCATGTCTAATTTGCACTTTTGCTTTTCATTTGAATGTAATTGCTAATAAAACCCAACTAATAACATTGCGACAATATTTTAGCAGTCTTTGGGGTGTTTCTCTGAAGTATGGCATTTCTATTTTCAGCTGTTACAAATTGAATCTGCATGTAAAATTACCTTTTTTTTTTTGGCAACATTATACCACAGCTGAGGTTTGTAGTTGTAATAGTGCTGCACCTGGGATTTATCTTTTGTTTCAGCTGGTAAAACTTTCTTGTGCATTAAATTTTAGAACAAGCAGAGGTAATTGGTTAATCCTTAATAACGATTGCCAAACTTTTAAAATGACTTTTAAAAGTTTTTTTTTTTTTTCTGCTGTTTTTTTTTTGACTCCAACACATTGAGATGTATCGCATTAAATCAGCCAAGTAGAACATTTAATTTTCCATCGGCACGTTGAAACACTTTTTTTTATTGTGTTGTTTTGTTTGTTTCCATTTTTCGTGGTCAACTGAAGTCATATTGACCTTAATTAGAATCAGAATGAGCTGATTGTGTGCGCAAACCTGGAATTTTACTTCAGATTTATGCGCTCACAACGTACACACCTTAAGCATAATTGCTTCTGGTGAACTTGTTCTCTGTTTATTTTTATGAGATTTATTATGTCACTCGGCCAGTTAAAACCTCTTTCCATTTTTATCCCATTTTGTACCCACCTCACCCAATTAAAACTTACATCCAGTCCTCATAAATAAACTATTTTATCCATAAGGCCCTACCCTAGCAATAAAGGGAGTACAAAGGCCTATTGCATTTCAAATGTTTATTGAAATGTTATTATTATCCTTCTAATTCTTACACAAAGTAAAGAGAGTTTATTAGTTGTTGTTTTTTTTGTTTGTTTTTAGATATTCTTACATATGTCAGGGACAAGAAAAAAAAATAGGTGTAGGTGTTATTTTTATTTTTGTCAGAACTGGGAAAACAATGGACCTCTGCAGTGCAGACAGAAAATGTAATGGTGTTTATGTTTAATTTCAACAAACTTCTCATTGGGATTTTGACTTCTGTTTAAAAGTAATGCAACAATAAAACCTCATATTATGGTAAGCCACAAAATATTTTGAAAGCAAAACAAGGACAAATATTGAGCTCACTGTCCAAAAGGTCTATGAGAATCCCCCCCTACTTTATACCTTCTACCTTCCAGTGAGACGAAAGGCGATGACGAACATTTCCAAAGCCTGACCTAACTTGTGGACTGTATACAGCCTTTTTTATTTCCGATGGGCCTATCCATGTTGACGTGTTCCCATATCTTAGCACTTATTCTACAAACGGGTGTAATGTTGGTGGTGCTCAAGTGTTTAAGGAAGAGGATTTGGTTAATATAAACAGGTGACATCTGAGAAATACAGTAGAGTTTTGTAGCTATAATCAAATACTTATTGCAAACAGTAATTATTAAATTGACTACTTGTGTAAATCTCAGTTTATTTAGTTTTGGATTTGGCTCTTGTCCTGGACAAATACTAATAGGCAGTGTGGGTATTAAGTGTTGTTAGGTCTTGTGTAGGAAACAAGAAGTTGGGAAGCATTATAGATCCTTGGTCTTTCACATTTTGACATGTTACACTCACAGAAGCCAGTGTGTTTTAGTTAGGTTTTCAGTCTCAGACTAACACAAAGCAATACACAATTGTATAGTAGAAGGAAAATTATGCAGGTTTTTTTTTTTTTCATAAAAGTTGTGGAGACGTTTCTAGGACCCCTCGTCCACTAGAATGGACATGATATTTTTCTGGGATTAAACCAATAAAAAAATTAAGGAATTTTTTATTTGCATGATGGATCTTACAGATTGGTTTCTTATTAAACAAAAATAATGAAGTTTAGACTCTTAACTTGATACTAGTGAGTTTCAAGCATCAGACAAGATGAGCAAGTGTATGAAACGAGAGACGATGAGGAGTAAGCATTTGTTTTCCATCAAAAATATTAATTTATGTTCATAGCAGCCTAAAAAAATTCTCTCAGTATAATCTTAAGTATTTCCAGTCATAGTATTCGAAGGTATTTTGAATTTTTTTTCTATCATGAAATCGTAGGATTTTTTTAAAGTTGAATGTCCATCCCAATGGACATTAGGAGTTTGTGTATGTTGCACAACGCCTAATTACTCAGTGTTATCGTGCAAAGAAAGGAGCATGTATGAACATTTCATAGCCAGTTTGTAATTTGTTAATGACTTTATATTATTTTATTTTTTCATTGATAAAGTATAAACTCCCACACTTTCTTGAACTGACTGTACATGGAGAGATATCTGATCTTGAGTGCTTGGATATAGGAAAAAAGCCATGTGAGAATAGGAATTAGATGGTAAATTGAGAAGTAAAGCAGTCCTAGTTTTTCAAAATGTGTTATCCAGAGGTGTTCAAGCTGTACAGTGAATGAATGGGTGGTGTTGTCCTGCTAGATGAAATTGTCAGTCTGTACCACACAAAAATCTTGGGAAAAAAGTCAGTGCCCACCAGATGCAAGACGTCATAATACACAGGAAAAATGCATTTCTACTGTAATGCATGTAAAATCCAGCTGTGCTTTGTGCCACACTGAAACTGCTTGAAGGGTGTTCATCAAAAATGAGAGATTACATGAAAGTACCCAGCAAGCTGATGCTTTGTCAACTGTTTTGTAACTGTGTAATCCATTTACATTACTTCAAAAAATAACATGCCAATGGATTTGAAAGTTCAATGACACATTACTAAAGTCAAAACTACATTTTGTATTATATATTCTCTATTTAGACATGCACACTGATAAACAAAAAAGCAGACATCCATTTTCAAAGGTTGAGATCATGCCTATTTAGATATTACATGAAACTCTATTGGGAAAAGTATAGAAGTTTTCAAGACATTCTACACTCATTTAGTCGAGACGACCATTACAATGGACATTAAAGAAAACATATTAAAGCATGAGATAGGAAAAATGTCTCTTTTTCCCTTTATTTCTAAGCTTTAGCTGAGTAAAAGATTTTTGGTCCACTAGAAAAAATTCAGGTCTGAAGGGATTAAAAAAAAATTATTCAGTCCATCGACACATAAATGGAAAGTGTGTGGCAGTTCCGTACTTGCCAAGAGATGGATGTCCGCCTAAACTGGCGGGAGAGCAACAATCAGAGTAACAACATCTGAAGGAGGTGCAGAGATCCACAGCTCAGGCGGAAGAACACTGGGACATCAGACCAAAAACACCACACTCCTATCATCATCAACTATCCGCATCTGCTGAACTTGTTCTGTGTCCATAGACATTCTGATAAAACTAATGAAAGCAAGAGTCCGATAACTTATCCTGTTTCTGGACACTTCTGCATAAAGCTTCCAATATGTGCAAAAAAACTCCAATTGACTAACAAACAATATTCCTCAGCAACTAAATTCTGGGCCTTTATAGAGCAGTAGCAACAAGAAAATTAAAGCTGGATGGAAGATCAAAAGAAGTCCTGTTTGGTGACAAAGCAAACGTGGAAAATGTTGTTCTCGTTACATGAGGAAAAATGAAATTCTTTGGTCTAAATGCAAAACTCAATACATGGTGATAAAAATTAATTACCTTTATATGTACCATACCCTTTGGTTGTGATACGTTAGTTGCAGAAAATTAGACAGAGGGGATTCTCATGGACGTTTCGTGAACCCACTGTGACAAATGTTAGTGGGAGAATCGTGGTGTGGGGATGTTTTTCTTCAGCAGCGATTCTGAAGCTGGTCAGAGTTAAAAGAGAAATAAATCAAAGATCTTCCTTTATCTTATTACATTTTACTTGATAGCAAAGCGCAACGATGGGGCAAAAACGACATCTAAAGAAAAGCCACCTGAGTGCAGGTGACCAAAACACAGAGTGTTTCATCGTCTCATCTTGGTCGGTTCATTATCCTTATGCTAAAAAAAGAGAACAGAGAAATGTAAGTTATCCCAGAAATGTGAGCGAGACCAACTTAACCTAACTAAAGGAGCTCATAACAGAGCTGCTTTTACCATTGCGTCTCTTTGACCTCACACAGAGACTCAGATACTTTGACTAAATACTAAATCTTTTCCAAAGAATAAGCCAAAACTTAAAAAAAAAAAAAAAAGGTTAAAGAGATTTTGGAAAAACCTAAATGCCTGAGATTAGTTTGAGGATCTGCAGATGAGAAAGAAAAGCACAGCAGGAGCTCTGGATTTTTTGGCTTGCGCACAAATGGGGGAAGATTATGAAGAAATCTTTCACTTTGATGGAAGCCTTTTAGCAAACCTGTCAGGGATGAATGTGTTCACCTCAGGCTTAAACGATCTGCTACAGCCCTTCACCTTTAACAAACGTTCCCCTCTTTTTCCACCCCGCTCCTCTTTTTTATTTGTCAAGCACTTCAGGGCAAGAGGCTTCGGTAAACAGTAACTTTAAGCTACCTTTGTTTCTGAAGCACCTGCTTTGCCATGTAGGGTGGTTAAGCTTTGTATTTATTTGGAAAACCACAGGCACGCACACACGCATGCACATGTGCGCGCACACACACCAACTTACATGTAAACAAATACCCACAATCGTCCTGCCACCGGTCCGCAATCTGGCTTGTGTTTGCTTTCCGGCATTTTTTTTTCCGCAGTGTGGAAATATTTAGCTCTGATGAAACATGCCTTTATCTGCCCCCCCCACCCCCCCCCGAACTGCAAGCCCTAAAATCAAATAAATGAGAGAGCTCAATTCTTTTATTCTTCCATAAAGCCCCATCAGGAGGAATGACAGTAATCCACATACTCTCCTCCTTTGTGCCTTGTTCCCCTCATTACCAACCATATTGTTCCTATTACGCCTCAACATCCTCCGCTCTTATCAAGATGAACGAACCGAGATGTCATTTCATGTTCCTCCTGTTTTGCATTTGGGTTGCCCAAACAAGGATCACAGGTTCAGTGCACAGAACTAGTTTACTACATAGTTGTGGGAGAATCTTGTGCCTCCCCCCCTCCCTCCTTACTCGTTCCTACTTCTTCCTGGAAATCTGTTCAGAATTACTTTCCTCCCTTCTTTCGTTCTCCAAAAGGGTTTTATATCCTAACCCACAAATGAACAGCTCAGGAAGGGAGCAGTTTAGGCCACTTATTCAGTTCCTTCTCTCATTGTTTGCTCCATGTTCTCAAACAGTGGCGGTTCTTCCACAAACAGCGCCCTGGGCAGCTCCTCCCCGACAATATGTTTGAGAATCCCTGTTTGTTTTTTCACAGATAAAGGTCTAAAAAAATCCTAAACTGTACTTAAAGAATTGAATACTTTAAGATTTATGTAAAGAATTTCTTAGTGCAGGACAATCCTGTTCTTTTCAGTGTAGATTAGATCAGTGTAGGTAATTTAGATCAACAAATGCAGCCCAGAGTACCTGAAATCCTTTTAGCTAGACATAGTGATCACCGTGCATTGAATTAATCAATGTAAAAAAAATAAGTTGACTCATAACTGAAAAAAAGCCTCGTTTTTCTTTGAAGTGTTATTGACACCCTGCAGCACAATTTTCCCTGAGAAGCGTTGAGCCACGTTTCCCGTATCAGGAGCCTCCATTGTTTTGAGCAAATACGCAAATTCAGTGGAAGAAGAAAAGATATGCATGCTCAGTTTTCTCACAAACAGATTTGCAATTTGAAGCATTTTTGCCACTAGTCCTTCTTTTCCACCTCTTGGACTCTTACAATAGAGCACACCAGAGTTTGCCAGCACTTCTGGTGCTGAAGAGAGATAATCTGATTGAGATTGTGAAGTGTTTGCAAACGGCCTTTGTTGCTTAAAACAGCATTAGTTGGCTATATTGGGTATTAGTGTAGTGAAACTGTCTTCAGGCACTACAGTCCTCCACAAAATTAAAAGGTTTACTGGGTGATATGTTTATAGTGACATGACGACATGGCAAGAGTTGGTTATGGAAAGCCAGTTTCATAAAACCACTTTGGAAAAAACCTAAAGGAAATCTATGAAGTAGATATAGAAAACATAGTTTTCTACTTCTTACGTTAAAGCAAGGGATTTTAAGCCATGTCCCAATCCAAGCACAAATATTGCCACCGAGATTTCTTTTGTAGCCTGCATCAGAAAAGCTGTCCGGACTCATTTTCCAGTGCCTGCTCTTGCCTTACTATTTCAATTTTACTTTTAGCTCCTCATATCAGGCTTTAAACTTCAGCCCTCAGTCCAGCTAAAAAAGCTTTGAGCTGAAGATCTTCTGAAAAAGATAAGCTTTTGAAAAGTTTGTATTTTTAGATTGTAAAATAAAGAAAAACAAAACTTTTGCCAAAAGAAGGATGACACCTTTTTTTTTTTTTTACATGATGTTGATATTTGTGGAAAAAGTAGAATAAAGTATCAATCTACCGGCAAGAGGAAAATGAACAAGATCAAGCAAAATGTTGGTTGTACTTTTAGTATCGTTTCATTGTGCATCGAATTATTCCATTATTCCATGAAGAAACTGGAAGAAAGCTTAAACTTGCAATCTTTATCATATCTGTATTTAAAACGCTGGTTCATCATTTTCCTCAGAATGTATTAAGAGCTGTTGTGCAAAGATCCACAAATTGCAGAGTCCTGATTTAGGGCATGAAGTAGAGGCTCTGGATTACTCACTGACATCACGAATAACAATAATGTAATTCAGTATAAATCCTTCTTAGTTTACAAAAATGTTGGGGGGGGGGGTTTATAATCTATGGTAAAGTTAGGAAACTTGGTAGCTTGACCACAGTTAAAGGAGAATTATAGTTGTCTATGCTAAGGTAAACAGTAGAGCTTAGCTTAGCTCCAGCCTTTTTACAGAAGTGTAGTTGTCTGCGTTCCCGCCTCCTATACTCACGGTGCACTAAAAACGAGACACATCTTTCTGCACTGATGTACTGTTTTTGTTTATGGTCAGACTCATCCAGTCTGGACCTAACTCCCGTTTAGCTGTGATAAAGTGACCAGCATTAGACAGCTGCTTCCTTTATGGGCACCTTGGTGACTAAACCTATACTTCATGAACACATCACTGTCTGAAAATGTTGCTCTCCCACACCGACAGTCTCCAGCTCTTGTGGTAAGCCACACAGAAAGTTAAGATGAGTTCGAAAGTGAGAGGAAATTATTAATAATTGACTGACCATACATACATTGTAGCTTGTCAGCATAAATTATCATCACTGATTTTAATATGATTTAAATCCATTCATTTTTTTTTTTTTTTGTTGTTGTTGTTGAAATTGAAACTTTCTCAAGAAGCAGATGCAAGCTTGAAGATTCAGGCTAAACTGTGTATTTTCTTCAACAGTTTTCCTTTTCCTCTGAGACGGGAGCGAGCAGATAGACAGGGAAAGACGCAGAGTTACTGGTAATGATCTGAAGAAAGAAAGGCTGAATGGACACAATTAACCAGTGTGTGAACAAGCTCTTGTTTATTGACTTTCAGGGAGAAACTTTAATAACCTGGCTTGCTTTGAATGAAAGACACCTGCTGTTGGCACTTAGTCTGTCATTTTTGGTGCAGAGAGCCACAGGGAGGGCGCTCACTATGCCCAGGGCTGCCTGCTGTTCAATTGTGCATCATCCAGAAATCAAGTGCTACGGGGTTTACAATAGCTTTCCCTTTTGTTTGGTATCAATACTAAGCTGACAGGCTCTTTTCTCCTCACTTGTCAGCAATCAATTGATCTCGGACAAATTCTATTCAATTTTGGCCCTATTGTGTGTCAATAAAAACAGCTGCTCATGACTGGCTTTTTTTTTTCACTTGAGGTTGCTATTGGAGAAATGAAGGATTAGAAAAAAATTAAAATTGCTGAATCACTAACAAAAGCGCAACAGTTCTATGTGGACAAAAGGCCTATGTGAGAAAATATACATTTCTGGTTGAGAGTAATCCATTAGGAATTCTAACCAAAAAAATTGGATGTAATCACTAAAGTGCAAAAAAAAAAAACTGCTGTGCTGTTTATTTGACATTGGATTTATGATATGTGGGTACATAATTTGACATTGAGAAGTTCAAGTTAAGCATGTGTGATAACATTAACTATTTAAATTTCATCTAATAGCCACTAATTACATATTTACCCTGGAAAATATACAAAAAATATACTTGTATTGTAATACCCTGAGAATATATTTTACAAACATATTAAATATAGTGTCAAAATAATAACATTGTTATGTTTTTAATATGTTACTTCTATTGTGTGATTATGAAATGCCAGGCCACCAGAGTGCAGGCTGACAAACTCTGTCAGAAATTTACAAAAATGTATAAAATGTTCAGTCATATCTGTAAAATATTCTAGAATATTTTCACAATACAAAAGTTGTGTTATTTTGATATAGGTTTTGTTAAAAATAGAAACATAATAATAACCTGATACAAGCATAAATAAATAAATGTTTTAAAATACTTTTCAAATGTGAATTTGTGTCATCATACACAATACTTACTAGTGTTACATTATTATTAATATTATGATGATGTTATGAGGAAATGTGTTTTTATAAAGTGCTAAAAATGTATAATCCAGTAGCATAATGTTATGATGTACAATATAGTGATAAAATACATATTTTCTGTTATATTCTTATTATCCTTCATTAGTGCTACGGATCTATGCATGCCACACTTTCAGATTTGTATTTTTTAAAAATGGTCAATAAAAATTATGTATTATATTTCTTCCACTTTATAGATCTTCTGTCGATCTGCTACATTAAAACCCAATGGATCTTTTTCACCTCTGTGGTTGTAAAGTGACAGAATGTGGAAGCGTTTATGAATACTTTTGCAAGTCTACTAATGGTAATTTTTTTGTTATCTGAAAGCATGTGAAAGAAGACTAATGCAATTTTCATCTCTGAACACAACTGTCACTGAGGAGTTGAGAAGACGGATGAGTCCTTAGACTGAGTGATACTTCCTCCAAAGTGCATAGTGTCAATGGCTGACTTTCAGCAGAATAGATAAAAACCCAGCTCCTCTGGCTTTTATCACTTTTCCTGGGCCCAGAGAGCATTGATACCACCCATTACAAGGACAGCACCCAAGGCGAGCAGGGATGCATGGGCTTCAGTGGGGCTGCTGCAAAAAATGGAGTGCCTGTCATTAAACTTGTTTGAGTGCTTTTCCATAGGCAGTTAAAACCAGAGTGTTCTTAGATGTCTTAGGTCTCTTTATGTAAGTGTGTATTTATTTATTTGTTCTCATGCAGGAAATTAGGGAACTGGAAACCAAGCACAGTTTACAACTAAACATCCACAAATATACACACTGCCTGCATATAACTTTTAACCTCATTGGGGCCACAACGTACTGTGTAGACCCCTCAGGCAGACTTTATGTTGATGATTACAACTCAAAGAAAAAATAATAATGTTTCAGAGTCATCCACTGGCGTGTCCTTCCGTCCTCCCGACACACGGCAACAAACTATTCATTTGTTTATACACTGTTAAGAAACTATTTAACTGCAGGCACTGAATTTCCTGCTTTTGCTTCATTGTGTTCAACATTTGTCCTCATTCCTGTTGAGGTGGCGCTCGATTCTAAGCTGAGGTGATTAGCTGGAGCAAGTTCCCAAGGATTAGCAGTCGTCTAACAGTGACTGGCCAGACCTGCCTTATGTCCAAAATGCCAAATCATAAATAAGTCGAAGCATGCCATCCCTTTGCACAAATTTTGGCTCCATGTAAACGTGTCTCCCGCCTCATTCTTTTAGAAGCTGTCCTGCAGTTGCAATTAAAGAAGCAGCAGAAATGAAATGTGTGTTTGTGTGTTGGCGTGTGTAATGTAGGGAGGGTTTATTAGCTGTGGAATGATGACCTTTGCCTGGCCTAAAAGAACCTTCATTCATAACAGACATGGAAAGATTAATAGATATTGCTAAGCAACATGGATGTGTGGACAGGAAATTTAGCGTTGAAGCTCCATGCGGTTTATTGGAGTTTATCTTTAATATGTGATTTTTAATTCTGATTGCCCAGTTTTCTTGTAAAACTATCTGCTGATGATGTAAAGGTCACAAAAGATGTTTCACTAAGTAAGACATAGTTCTTGTGTGAAGGCCGCCCAGAGAGAAAGAGAGAGAGAGACGGACAGACAGAATTAGAAGGTTAATGACTTATTACAAACTACTTTCTAGAGGGTTAGAGCCTGCTGTCAGCTGCTTAACAGAGATGGCACTCATAGTTTGCCAGTTGTAGTTTTAAAACAGAGTTATCTTCATTAGGGTGATAGATGGACCTCCTTTAGTTTCCACACCATGATTGTGTTTTTCGAAGGCCAGAAAAATCTGAAATGAAAGCCTTTTATATCTGCAAAAAGTGTAGGAGTGGTCTCTCAGTCAGCTGACCAGCAACAGCTAAATGGTCAGCATTAAATGGACTGATTTTACTTAGCACTTTTCCAGCCATACTGACCATTCCAAACAGATAAAAGGTTACTGAAAAGTATTAGTCAGGGGATGGAAACAAAAAAAATAATAATCTAAATATTGATATAATCAGAATAAGATGCTGGTTTGATTTATGCTAATGTTTACTTGATACCAAAAAATGAATGAAAAACATATATTCTTTGCATTTTCGCAAACAGATTAATGGTTTCCTCTCATGCTTAGATCAATCATCTACTCACTGCAGATCAAAGACCTGTTTGACTAACCTAAACCTGCTAGCTAAATAAAACAAATATAGACTCCTGAAAAAAAGAAAGTGCCCTTCAATTTACACAAATAGAAACCTTAATCTAGATACCAACTTCACAAGTACTTGTATTGTCCATGACAAAGTGCCATATTGCCTCTTTAAAAAAACCCACATCTACTGGTATGACGTAGGCTGGAGCTAAAAACGAACCTCTCTCCAAAGCCAATAACGTGCTAAGCAATTATAACAACAAAATTGTTTCCTTTCACAGACAATCAATTTGTAATTCCCAAAATCTCTCTTCCACCCTTTGTCTGCTACTTGTTGGCCAGACTCAGTAAACCAGACACCGGAAGAGGGAACTCATCAGAGCTGCTAGTGCGGCACTCCGACCTATATAAACTAATATAACGTGGCCTAAACTTCCATTGCCTTTTCTCTGTCCTAAATTGTCGTATCTGCTCCATCATGTGTTTGAGCCCTGCTAAAGCCACTTTTAGTGGTGCTTTTCAAGAGGAACCCCTTTGAGAAGCAGCTTTGCTGTGACTGGGGACAGGCAGTCGGCCAGCTTCCAGAGTAAACATATAATCATCCCTCGGACGGCTATAATTATATCTGGGACGTGAAGGAACAGAAGTGAGCAAAAGGGCCAAGCAGATACACAGTAGCAGTGGTGGAGCAGAAAGCTCTGCTCCTAATATTTGTTTTCTGCTGAGAAATGAAGCACAGGTTGTTTTCAGGCAAACAGAAGGAAGGAAAAGCAAGTTGAGTCACAACCCGATGAAGTGAGTTCAAGGCGGTTTGAGGCAGTGGGAGATTTGCTACGTCGATTAGTCGAATCCACGCTCCCCAACATACCACTTGGATACACGTTTCACGTCCATGCATCGCCTTGCAAGTGTATGTAATTTTCATACCTTTTTCACATTTTGACACCTTACAATAATTCATTTTAAGGCATTTTATTTGGATACGCCAAGGTAAAATAGCACATAACAGTGAGCTGTAAGTAAAAGGTTACACGGTTTTCCTTTTTCTTTTTAAATGCAAAATGTCTGGCATGCAGTTTGGTACTTCATCCCTTTTACTCTGATACACAACCCCAGTTGTGATTAACTTAGTCTCAGCTTTAATACAGGTAGCAGGAACATTGTCATAAAGAGTAAGAAAAACAGCAGTCAAGTTACAGAAAAGTTTAATGTAGACATATAATATCTGAAGCTTACTCGATAATTTGTTATATCCGTCATCTGAACATGGAACCAACTCAAACCTTTTGGCAAAAATAAAGCAAAGGGACCATTAACTGGAGACACAGTCAATGACTAACGTAAAGTATCCACTAACAGAACACCTTCTAGTCATGTACTCCGTATATCTGGCCTTTTTGAAAGAGTGACTGGAAGAAAGTCACTGTTGAAAGAAGTTGTGTACATCACAAGCCATGCAGCCGTGTGTGGAGGAAAAAGATCTGGGTAGATAAGATTGAAACTGAAATTTTTGCATAAATGCAAAACCCTTTTTATCAGAGATCCTAACATATCCACATATCCCCAGGGGAAAACATTGTGATGGTGCCATTATTCTGTAGAGATCCTTTTCTTCGGCAACTACTTTGTGTTGGAATATCACATAAAAATATTGAGATTTGTGATTATTACGTGATAAAATCCGTAAAGCTCTATAGAACATATTTTGCAAGACACTTAGTATGTAATTTTACAAGACATACTACGAGATGCTCCC
Source organism: Girardinus metallicus (assembly GCA_903067095.1). NCBI lineage: Eukaryota > Metazoa > Chordata > Actinopteri > Cyprinodontiformes > Poeciliidae > Girardinus > Girardinus metallicus. The sequence goes on from CAEGAE010058328.1 coordinate 21,545, forward strand.
TTTGGCCCTGTTCTTTTATTAAAAATATCTTCCAAGCAACTTGAACGTGGTTAACTACTCTTCCACCAGGCCAAGCTAAACAGAAGTAAATTACAGTGCCCGCCTGGAAAATCAAATGGCTTCCAGGATGTTTCTTTTCTGCGAGTTAAAATGAATTTGTTGCAACCAAGCAACATAAAAGGAAAACAGCCTCTGAGTACCTGTTTTCCTTTAGATCACCTGACTCACTTAAAAGCCATCTCTGCCTCCGTCTTTCATGTGAAAGTTCCCCTCTAATTTTCCTTGTCTGTAGTGCCCCCGAGCCAAATTGAATGGAGGGGCGTGGAAGAGTGACATCGCGTCATTTAGGCAAATTCCTTATGAAAAGGAAGAGAAGAAACCACTGAGGCTATTCTCAATAAAGCTGTGGAAACACTATAAAGTTATAGGAAGCATTTAGCTGATAATTACGCAACCTGAATAAACTCCTGCTGTTCTCACACGTCATTACAACCTACCAAATGGACGGGGCACGACAGGGGGAAGCGGAGGCTGCGGGTTGAGGCTTCAGGAACAACTGAGGGAGCAGGCAAGCAGCTGGGGTCAGGAGAAGGCACGTTAATCACCGCTATCCTGTCAACAACAAAGAGTAGGCCTCACCCAAAACGCTCAGCTCGGTAGCCACGATAACGCTGCGAGAGACAGACAGAGGTGTCACAAGAGAATCGAGCTGGAAGGAAGGAAGCCAAAAGCCGGGGGCGATGATGCTGTAACAGAACAGGAAGAAGAGATGAAAGAACAGAAAGGATAAGATGGGAAATAAGAAAAGTTTAAAAATCAGTGTGTGGTTCGCTCTTTTACTGAACTATAACCTAATTACAACCGCAGAGTCTTTTTTTGGAAAAGGATCCCACACACCCTCACAGCCCCCGATGAAAAAGCAATAAATCACCATCATTGGCTGTTTCATGATGTGACGTATTGCTTGTGAGGCACACCCCGCCGAGTAATCACAACTAGCCGTTTCATTTAGAACAAATATCCTGAAATTGAATGGGGAACTGCGTCTGAAAACTTTTTGTTTGGCCTGCATGCCTGCTGGAGTGTGTTTCTCCCAGTTGCTTCCAGCTCCACTAATTGAAGCACAAGTCTTTCCTGTGGTGACCATGACCCCACGTGGGGGTCGCATTACTGAGCAGTGGACATGTTTAGATGTTTTACAGCAAAAGAAAACATCATTAGGATGTGAGAGTGTATTTCACTTCTCCCTCATGGTAACGGCCACCCAACCACAACCCCATCCCCCAGTGAGGACCATGGCATTAGACCTGACCTTCAACCTACTGACACGGTTCACATACGCAAACAGGGTCTTTTTTTTCTATTCCTATTATATTATATTATATTATATTATATTATATTATATTATATTATATTATATTATATTATATTATA
>CAEGAE010058339.1:0-12845 GCA_903067095.1 Girardinus metallicus
TACATTGGTCTGGACGGGACCATCGGCTGTCTGGGTCAGTGTGTTTTAGTTTAGTTTTTTTGTGTGTGTGTGTGTGTGTGTGTTTGTGTGTGTATATATGTCTGTGTCCAACTGATTTTGCTGCCTGTTCACTTTAGACTGTCATTATTTCAAAATTATACTCACGTTCTGGTGTTTTTATTTAGATTTGACACCAGTTTTCTATATATTTGCATGAACTTTTCGGTTTTCTACAGTCAAACTCAATCGTGTCCAATTTACTTTTAAGGAATCTAGAAAGCAAGACGAAATTTTACAAAGCAGCACATTGAGCAAGTTACTATGTAGCTGTCACTATTTCCACTATTTTCTTATTTTTTGGTCATTCAAACTAAATATAAATAATGGCCGACTATAAACGACTCACTATATGATAAACTTGGGGAAAAATGCCAGTTTTGTGATATCCAGAACAAATTAGCACAATGTGCTCCCCAAGAAATCATAGCGTATTATGATTATGTCATATATGACATTCAGTATTTATTGTTTTGATTTTAACTTATGCATAACTACAGATCAAAAGCAAGGCAATTATTAGTAGTTTTTTTTTTTTTTAAATCCAAACTTTTAATCCATTTTGATGTTTGTAGAGTAAGAGCTAGCATAACGAGTTGATGTTAGCTCAGGTAGAGCCTGCAGAGGGCTACGCAACAGGTATGACGCTTGTAGATTACCATCTGTGGTTTTAAAATAATGTGTTTAATGAGAAATTTCCTCATCACAACTGTTCATGTTTTTTTTTTTTTTGTTTTTTTTTATGGTGGGAGAAATATTTCTAAACAGCTAAAGCTGCCTTTCTTGTGACCCTGGGGATGAATCTGTATTCGCATATTTAGCCATCCAGTCTGAGGAAACTCCAGTAGTTTCTCCAAGACCTCATTAAAATGGCTAAGAATGGAGTGATGCAACTTCTTAGAAAGCTTGGTTTACCCTGATACCAGTGACTAACCCCATGCCTGTTCATAGCGCTACACATTTCCATTAAAATCTGTTTTGTATTTGATTTTCATCTGAAATATTGCATGTTTTGAGATGTTTTTTTTTTTTGTAGCTTATTCTTTATTGATTTTACATTGTATTAAAATAGAAAACATACAACACATTCAACTAATTGCCTGATAACATCCTTTATATCTACTATTTTTCTATACAAATAGTCAAATTTGTCAATTTTTTGTCCATTTGTGATTCTTGTAGTTTCAAACTGTGTGTCAGTTTCTCCATTAGAAATATTTCTTCAACTATTGCGGTCCTTTTGGCTCTTCAATGGTGTCTCCATTTCCCTCCAACTCTTCATTATTGCTGTCTTGGCCACTATATTTTTACCAAGTATTTACCACACTCTTGAATAGTTCCTGCCAAAAGTTTACTTTAGTACCTCTGGTCTTAGTGGAAATTTGTATTCCAAAACATTACATCAAGACATGACAGATCATTTCTCAGAGCCTAGATATCTTCAGGCATTTCCAAAAAAATATCTGAATAGTGTACATCTACCTTTCCGCGTCATCTGCAGATGTTCTGCTGCTTTATATCCTCAATTTTTAGACTGAATTTTTATTTTTTTCCCATTTAATCGTTACTGACTCAATTGCGTCTTTGTCCACGTTTGTCGGGGCTCTATATAATGTTATAATTCTAAGATCGATGCGCCTTTTTTATATATGTAATTTGTGTCACTTCCCTCTCTTCTTTGTGGTTTGTCTGATAAAATATGGTGTTTTCATAAAAGGCTTTCCAAGTATAACACAGTACCATCTCAGTGAGAGGAAACATCCATAACTACTGGCTTTAAAAGGCCACAGGACCAACAAACCTTTTAAAAGACCAGAAGAGGTGTAAGCCGAGATACAAAGGTCAATCTAATATGGACTTCCTTAACGATTGTTTCTCTCTTTGACTAATTCCCAGAGGCAAAAAAGGGAAACACAAGAGAGAGAGAGTTGAAAGTTCCCCTCAGCTCTTCTCTGCCACCTTGATCATCGAGAATTCAACTCGGGCGAGAATTTCGCCCGCCTCTAAAGTGCTCTTCAACTAACCTTAAATGACTTTTAAAGGTAATGTTCACAATTTTCATAAATATTTAAAGATATACCCGTGGAACGATAAAGGTGTGGAGGGGGGGCAGAGGAAGTCCTGGCTCATGCCGGCTATTACGAGGCTAATCTAGCCTCCCCATGGGAATTTCTAGATTTAATTTAGGCATTTGGGGATGATGCTTGGCGGCGACAGGGGCCATCCATCTTCTCTTAACAGTCCTAATCTTTATAGAGGCTCCAGACTTCAGGTAGTGTGCGTGATGGATAGCACCTCTGGCTGAAGACAGTCCATTAGAAGAAAGAGAATACCACAAATCCAAAAGCCCGGCTCCGCCGTGTTAAGTTCTATTCGGAGGTAGTAATAGCAGCTCTGTTTACTGCACTGCAAAGGAATAAAAAGGCACACTGTTTTGGTACAAACGTCCGACCTAGTTAACCACTCAGGAGTCCTCATAGTTTCAGGTTAGCTAACCCTAACCAGGCAGAAAGTCTCGCCGACTGCAGCCTAACCCCGGCGTTGGGAGCAGTACCCACAGGCAGAATTAGGAGCAACTGGTGGTGGCTTGAAAGCATCCACTTTACTTCAAAGCTTCAATCCAAAGTGGAGTAAAAAAATAAAAATAAAAAATCTAAGACGTGTTCTTACATGCATCCCTGAAATAGCAAAACAAACCTTTCAGCTCTGACTGACTGAGCTCTTGATACAGTCCGCTGATTGACAGTGGGTGACAGCCAGACACTGTTTGATACCAGATGAAGTTTAACTGTTTTGTGAAGACTGCCTGAAACAAGCTCCGTGTTTGGCGTTTCAAAAGGGTGTGTGGGTGTTAAAAAAAAAAAAAAAGAAGGGAAATCTGCCTGGAGGACCAAACCTTTAAGGTTTAAGATGTATGGTACCTTTGTGTCTGCGATAAAGTTGGCAAAGCATCATTTCCTCCTGTGCTTCAGAGGACACATTGTGGTTTTTGAAGTCGCTACTAACTCAAAATAACAGAACCTTTGCACTTTGAGACCACTAAGTTTAAATGCTTGGTTCATTCGGTTGGGCCTTTTGGATTTGTTGTAATGTTGCACTCACAGTTCGTAATGATATTGTCTAGTGTCCCTGCTATCTGCAGCCGACTTTAATGTCAAATCTGCATGGATTCAATGTACTTTGGAGGAGGGAAGTTTCTTTTAAAAACAGTAAATTCTGCTGATCGGCTTAGTAAATAAAGACAAGTGTCCAACCTGTTGGATAGCAGCTAGCTCCAGTCTCCATACTTCAGACCCAACAGAACTACGAATAACCACAGTTGTAAAACATTGTCTTAATTTTTAAGGATATATGCTGATATCAACTTTGGGTGAGTGCAACATTTACACAGGGTTTTACTGCTATTTTAAAACAAAGACAAAATTATTACAGCACTGACAATTTAAACTGGTACCAGTGCATATCAACGACTTGCACAACAGGTGTCCTTACTCTCTCCATTGTTAGAAAATCTTCCCTTATTCTACAAGGAACAACAATCAATGCATTTTAGGGTGTTTTCACACCTGATAGACCGGTAGACTAGGTTCGATTGGGAACCAAAATTGAAACGTTTATTCGCTTTCACACCACACTGTGAACTAAGAATTTGTTCACCCTCTCGCCTGTGGCGGCACTGCCCCGAGAATCACTGAAGGAAACGACATAAAACCTCTGAAGAAGTCACAAGCGCAACATGAAAACAAAAAGGAGTTGTGTCAGAGTTTAGCGGTTGTAGGATTTCTCTTTTGTCTTTGACCACAACCCATTTCTAGCACTAGACTCATGCTTTGGTTTTGATTGTATTTACCCAGAATGCTTTTGCAGCGGTCTCCGGTCCTTTTGGCATTCACATCTGCTTTCGAATCGTGCCAGAGTTCACTTCAACCAAACAGAGGGTTTTAGTTTGCTTTTTTAATACGCATCAGATTTCAAATGTGAATCCACACACCGACCCAAACACACCGGACTTTCTCCACAAACAATATAGAGTTTGATTAAAGTGGACCAAACACGGCTGGTGTGAATGCACCATAAGACACTGATAGCCTTACCTCTACATTACTGGAATGGCATTTCATGAAAAACACGAATTTGTGACAATGGGCAACTAGAATCTATATATTCAAGCAAATCTGAGTCCGTTGGTTGTCTGAAAATCTCTTTAAGCAAAGGAGCGTAGAGTAAATGGAGGAGAAAATTTACAATACAGAGCCTGCTACTTTACCAACTACCTCGCAATAGTTTGTAGAGTTTGGTGCGTTGTTATAATGAATTGTAAGACGCTGTCAGTTTGTTACGTGCTCTGGGGAAGAGCCAGGTTGAGCAGTGAATTACATCTTTGAAGGGTGTTGATTTAATTTTGAGTTCGCACAAACCATCTCGCAGAAGAGAGAAGACGAAGAGTGGAGTTAACTTTCTCATTCCGCTCCTAATTAGTCTGAAATAAAAGCTGCTCTGAGTGCAGGTCAGAGAAGAGTGGGCTGGTACTGTGATCCTGTTGTGTTTTTGCTCAAAAAATGTCAAGGACCTTGTACCGAAGCCTCCAAAAACATGTAAGGAAACCAAAACGCGACCCCTCGTAACCCCAGTGCTGACCATCTCGGCTCAGCTTTCCTCAACTTTGACGCCAACCTTTGTGTTTGAATAACCTTGTGCGCTGTCAAGATGGTGCTCTGGAAAATGGGAGAATAAACAGAGAGGCAAACTTTGCTAATTAATCAGTTGAAGTGAAGATGATGTGTTCTACTCCCCCCATGATATCCAATTAAGAGCCGTGTTTATCGCTGGCGCTCGGCAGTGGAGCTTTTTACAGGTACCTACTGCTGCTGCCACCACTTTTATCTGTGCAGACAGCAGGACACCGGTTCAAAACAAACACACGGATTATATATATAAATATATATGGACTAAAAAAAAAAAAAAGTGTTCGTATTTACAAAGAGTTGTTTCTCACCAAGTCATTTTGAGCAAACAAGCACAACAACAAAAAAAACGGACTCTTTATCACACATTCGTTTTGTTTTGTATCAAGCCTCAGTGCATTTCCACCGAGTAAATAAAGGGAAGATAAAATGCAGTAATCCATCACAAATCATCTCAGGCCTCCCGTCATCTCTCACAGCATGGTCGCCTGCCTTAGCTTTAATTAAGTTATTCGGGAACTGTAGAAATAAAAATAAAGAGAGAGAGAGAGACGAGTGTGTGAAGTGTGCGGAGTTTCTATGGAGACCTGAAGCATCTGGCTTGATCCCAATCTTTTGTTTTCTGCTGTTTTCATGTTGTTTTTTTTACCTCCTCCTCCTAAACTAGTTTCTTTACATGAACTTTCTCTCTCTTCGCTGAGGCACACATTCCACACGTCACCTCACAATTTGAGACTTACAATGACAACTGGCATATTTTAAATTTCATACTAAAGAGTCTCAGGCAGGATGAAATCTTTTTTTTTTTTCCAACTAAAATTTTCGATGGTTTAAACCAAAGTTTTGATTCCGATTAAGTTTTTTTTCACGATCAAAACTAATTTTACGCAACCTGACTGAAAGGAATATTCCGCAGAATGTCACGCGAAATCTGTTATCTACGTTATTTTCAATGCAGGAAAATCATACATCCAATACTTTTTGGATGTATGATTTGGTTGGCCGGCCTTGGCTACTGGTTTCTTCCTGTTAAAATGAAGATGTTCCTTCCCACTGTGACCACAAGCTTGCTCAGTACAGAGACTGAATACTCAATCTGCAGCGTAAACTGAATTAAAATGCATTTAACTGCACAAATAAAGAGAATAGAGCTCCAAATTAAATAAAAAAAAAAAAGTTAGTCTGTTACATGTGATCCTATTAAGTTTATCAAATTTGTCAGTAGATAGTTTTATGGTTTTGTGTTTCTTTTCTATTAGTTTTCCTTTTGCTTTGTTTTGTTACCCTGTTTGTATTTACTCTAATTGATGTAAAGAATGTTGAATTGCCTTGTTGCTGAAAATGTGCTATATAAATAAAATGACTTTACCTTGCCTTAATTTATTTGCATTTGTTTAGCATGACAGCTTAATAAATGTAATATATTTACCTGGATACATTTTATTTGGTTGCACATGACATTAATTGAGTTTTTTAAAGTTGAATCCCCCGTTTTCTTTTTACAGTGTAGGATTAAAAAGAGCATATACACAAACTATCCATTTTATTGGATTACATATTTCTGTATACGCATTCGATCTGTCATTTTTAAGAACAATCGTCGAGGATTGACGTTATATGAGTAAAAGCAGTCAGATTTAATCAAAAATGACGTTAATGCTACCGGATATTTTTCGTTTGCAAAACATTGAAACACTTTGACTCACGTTTTATATGAAGGGTTTCACTTCAAACACATGAATAAAATGATCTGATTTCTTTGTTTTGCTCTTTTATGGTATTCTGGCCTCCACTGTTTCTGTGTGTGGAGAACTGCGTCTCCAGATTACTGAAACTCACAGGAGTGTGTCAGTGGACATCATTTGCGTGAACCGCCCACTTTTGGACCCCACTGTCGAAACAGCCTCTACTGATGGACAGGGGAAAATACAAGGTTCTGGGAAAAGTACGATCCAGGGGGAAAACATTCTGGGTCACATAGTCAAAAGGGACATGTAATAACATAAAGTCCAAGGTTTTTGAATAGCTTGCCTTTAATAGATTAATGAACCCGAGCCACATTTTGGTACACACGACGTCCTTGTCTTTGAGAGAACATTTTACTCCCGGGGGGGGAAGCCGTCACATGGAAGGATGGTCTTTAATTTTCTACATGTTGACTATGGATAAGGTCAGAAGATAAATATTTAAAGAGGACATCCTGTGCTTTTTTTTTTTCGTCTTATATGTTACGTTTCCATTGAAAATGTCAGTTACAAAACCTAAAAGTTTTTAACTGCAGTCCTTCCTGAGTTTCTTCAAACACCTCACCAGTAGCCAAGGCTCTTAATGTCACGATGTGTTGTTTACCTTCTGCCTCCACGGAGGCTGATTGGTCCAAACTGACACAGAGAATAACGCTCCAATTCTAACAATAGACTTCTCAATTAATGTGCATTGTCCTTTTGCAAATGAATAAACAAACAAGCAATCAGAGCAGTGGAAAGGGTAAAGTGATGAGTTTCTGCAACAATATGCCGTTTGAATTGACGGTTATTTTTAGTTTACCTCCAAAAATGCCAACCTTTGCTTTTTAAATGAATAAAAGAGCATCGTTTTTACACAGAAACAGAATAAAAATATCTTTACAGGGTTGATCTTTGATCTTTTATCATTTTTGAAAAAAAAAACCAACAAATGAAATGAGTAACCAATTTATTAACTAAGACAGTAAAAAAAATCAATAAACAAATGAATAAAAAATTTACAGATGAATAAAATAAAATTTTGTGTGAAGGTATTTGTATATTTCTTGTTTTCTTTTCTTTTGTAAAGCACTTTGAAACGTCTAATTGCTTGAAATGTGCTTTGCAAATAAATCTGATACGTGCATGTCCTACTGTACTGTTTCATAACCAATGGTAAGATATTAACTGTTCATTTCATTTGAATGAATTTAGAGAGAAAATGAGGTTTTCAAAATCTGTGGCAGACTTAGTTGAGCGCATCTGAAATCAAACAAAAAGTTAAAACTATGCAAAAAGGCTGATGCAACTTCCATAAGATGCGTAAATATATTTCACATACAAGCCTATGAAACTAGTTTTCACCCTTTTAAAAGTAGTTGTTTCAAAGTGAAATTTCCTTCTGCAAAATGTTCCTAGTGGCTATTATCGTTTTATTGGAGACTAATTTCAATAACAGCTAAAATGAACTGAAAATGCCAAAGAAAACACTCAATTTCAGCTCGTCAGTGAAGAAGAGCTTGTCCGAGTTTTGCATTAGTCATTCAGTTACTTGTTGCTATCGCAAAACATTCAGTCTGTTTTAGAGATCAGAGTTATTTACCAATTCATTTAGACAAGATTTTAAACATTTTCACGGCAGACCGAACCAAGCAAAAGAGGATCAAATCAATTTGTAGAGAAAAAGTAATAAAAATAATAAGCCTTCAATCCATCCAAGCTGAACCAGGTTGTCATTGAAGCGATCGGGCAAACTTGGGCCTTCAAAAAAAGAAAAGACTGTCCAAATAAAATCCAATTTGCTTTCAAAGCAGAAACAGCTCCCACGCATTGTTTTCCAAGGTAATCGGCAGTCAGAATTAGTGAATTCTAAATCTCGAGTTTGCAGCAGATATTCTGTGGGATTATCCTGCCTCAGTGGGCTACCTCAGTGATTTCCAGATCGAGGCTCTTCGGGGGCCACGCCATCTGTTGTAGGAGCACTTAGTCTTCCAGAGGTGGAAGTTGGTTCATTATGACTCTGGCTTTATGTTTGGCATTGTGTAACGTTGCAGCTGATTAACTAATGGCTCAGCACCATTAAACCCAACATCTGAGCCTTTGCAACTATTGAGAAAAAAAAAAAAAAGTAGTTGTAACTTCAACGTATGTAAGAACCAGGATTTGCAAATATTATTTAATGTTGACTGAGGCTAGCAATGCAATAGCATGACCTGCAATACGAAAAAGAATCGGTTATTAATTCAGTCTCAGTAAAGCTGTTGCCCCAAACGGTTTGCAGTTGTAATTGCAGAGAAAAGTGGCTATTGACTAAATACAAATGCAGGCCACACATTTCAGATTACATAGACGTCCCTGTTATCTGCCCACCTCACAATTCGAATCCACTTTTGTGTTAATCTATTAAATAAAATTCCAATGAAATACAAAAGGTTTTACAGCTGCAACATTACAAAATGTGGAAATGTCGAAGGGGTGACAGAGTTTATTACACATTAGTTTGACATCGCTGGTTTCGACTACAACAAAAAGCTTTAATGTGCTCCTTGACAAGCACATTAAAATGCAAAAAAAAAAACAACAAAAAACCCGTTTTGTATCTGAAAGATATCTGCGAAACGTTGTTTCCTCAGATGATAATGAGTGGGAGTACTGGCAAATTAGATTGTAGAAATAAGACAAAGCAGAATGAGGGATCCTCTCATGGGAGGAGGAACCTTGGCTCGTAGCTCCATCCATTGTCTCCTGGGCCTTTATTTTCCTCTTCTTCAACAGAGGGATAATCTGCTTCAAATGACACCATATTGTTGATAGCAGAGAGGCTCATTGTCCCCCTTTCATGTCCCTGATAAAAGACACAAAGAGCTACTGTTCCAGCCACTGGGACTGAGAGGTGAGTACCATTACACTTCCTCATCTCCATAAAGCCCCCCCATCACCTCCACCCTTCTCCTATTCATCCATTTACCTCTCAGGACGCGAGGCCGCACCGGCCCAGAGGAAGGAGCGGTCGAGTGCAGAAAGCTGCCTCTCCTCCGCCTCGCTCGGCCCGGCACCCGGCGCAGGCTGATGTGCTGAGTAGTGACAGTCAGCAGATTTGCTTTGTTGTGCACTTTCATTTAGGCAACAAGGGGCTGTTTTCGTTAAGTGCATCTCGCTGGGATGAAAGAATCGGCGCTGGCAAAGGCAGGCAACGTTAGTTTTACTCCATCACTTTGAAATTCCAGCAATAACCATCTGTCTAACTCACTGCGGAGATCCGGGCAAGCACGACCAGGGACAGATTACTCATTTCCGCTCTTAAAGTAAACACACATTGGGAATTTGATTTTTTTTTTTTTTTTGTCTCCCTCCCTAGCCACTGAGTGAAGCAGGTTTATCGTGATTGAGTCCTAATGTTACGTAATGATCCTTTATTGTCGAGACGATCAACTGGCAGCTCCTGAACCATATTCAGAGGGTGAGGTAATGCAATTTAACTCAAGTAGTATTCAATCACTGACGAATTACTCTGAATGTGATTAAGGAGACAGTTGTAGTCCAGTTTAGAAAAGGTTAATGAAAAGTTGGCAGAAGCCAATCAGATGATGGCTTGATAAACAGAGTGATTCCCATCCAAGCTTCCTGTACCCTCCATGTTAAACAACCCAAAGGACGACTCAAAGAGGAAGTTGTAAGATACTGGGTTATTTTTATGAATTATGCTAACAGAGGTACAATTGGACTACTTTTGTAAAGTTTTGTGGGAAGGCGTTTTGCCAGATTGAGAAATTAGCTCAATAAGCTAGCCTAGCTAAAGGCTATGCTAGCCGTCTTCACACGTGTTTTCTACATTCCAAATGGCTTTCCGACTTGTAATCAGTGAGTTCTGTTCAACAATCTCGTCATGTTATGCGACTGTCACAAAAGATGTCCCTCAAGGTTCTGTGTTAGGCCCAAGACTTTTTACGATTTACCACTGTAAAAATGACAATTGTATTGTAAAATTTACAATTTACGAGTGTAAATTGTGAGGTGCATCAGTGATACATCTCGTAATCTCTATGCTGATGACTCAGTTGTCTCATCGGCATAGAGATTGTAAACAGATGTGCCCTGGTGTTAGACTACAGGTTACATGTGATATTTAGTCATATTTTTTCCATCTCAAAGAGATACTGAACACTGCAAAAAAAAAAAAAAGTTTCAGTTTTGTAGTTTTCAAATACAAAAAACCCCAAAACCTGTGAAATTCTCCCTTTTATTGTGTTCACCCACATTACCGCTGTGGAATTAGTATTTTATAAAATCCCTAATCTTCTTCAACCTAAGGCAAACCGTTTATTGTTTCCTCACACTGATTAAGGTTAACATTATTTATCTGCTAGCTCTCCATCACAGGAAGTAAATCTTTCACCCACAATGGGGCTTTGTACTTTCTGGTTTTCCTACCAGCTGAATGTTTCGTTTGATCAATGATTCACAAGGTATTTTGCTTCTTTTTGGGGAGGGATTGATTTGCACTTTTCACACCACAGCACCATCATTTCTGAAACACAGAACACATTTCCTCCCGAACAGCATGAAGGCTGGACATTCTCTTGGTGTTTATAGTTACAGATAATTGTTTGAACACATGAACATGCACCGGGCATCTGGACACTGTATCCAAGGATGAGCCATGCCTGTGGAGTCTGGGTTATGATTTTAAAGCTTGAAGTGTTGCCTTAACGATGTAGTATGGCTTTTCGAGAATGTAGCCTGAACATTTGAATAAGCCCCTCCCCCTTTGCTCTCTGCTGAACTGCAGTCCTTACGCCACTTGTTTTTCCTCATGGGTCTTCTACTGTTCGCCTGTCTTTGACTTCTAAGTAAGTGCCACTCAATAAATCGTCAGTTTTCCTGTTTCATTGGGTCGTTTCTCCAGCATTAGCATAGCTGCAGCTAACAACAGTGTGAGCAGCGCGTACACAGGTTTGATTGACACTGCTAAGACATTAGCACTGTTTCTAATCGGGAGCGGTATATTTCTGCAAATGATATTAGTACCACTAGGAGGAGCCAGAGGACGTTGACATTTTCACAGGTTTTGTGTTTCATATTCTAGAGTCAGGACATAACAAATGTGTAACAAAATATATTTAAAAAAACTTGCCAACTGTAGCTTTAAGATACACCCACAAGTGTGCTGAAAATTAACTTGTGAGTTAACTTTGAAGATTACAAAACAATGACACCAATGTCATTCGGACTTTTATCAAAGTGTTTAAAGACATATAGGTAGGCTCTTAAAGTAAAAAAAAAAATCTCAAATTAATCTCTTCTGTTTGTTTATTCTGAGATTTTTCAAGTAGGACTACGTTTGGTAATCAGTGAGAAAATGAGCGTCTTTTGCATAGACACTAATGTGTACAGTGTAGGTAAATATTCGGTTTCAACCATCTATGTTTTTGTCAATATGTGCTGGGATTTTGTTTACGCCTTTTCTGAAAAAAGAAAACAAAAAAAAAAAAAACTGGATTTCTGCCACGGTTTCTGGAACGATAGCCTGAGAACACATTATTCATGTTCCTGGAAGTGAGAGAGCGAGCAAAAATATGCGACGACTTGCTGAATGAAATGTTTTGGAGTCGTCGTCCCCCCACCCACTTTTATTTTATCTTATGCGAAGTCTGTATGGAAAACAGTTTGAAAATAGTTCAGCGCCTCAGTCGTGCATCACAGTCAAATGGTTTGGCATTCGCAAGAGAGGCTGGAGTCTGAAACCTGACAGTCGTCCAATTCACACATCCACTGACCTGGCTGTCCACCTCAACCACACACACGCACACCCCCACATACCGTCTTTTCCTAAAAACACACACATACTGAGAAAAAATAATGTGTGTGTGTACAAAATAAAACCCTCAAAAAAAAAATAAATAAATAGAAGGCAAAAGCTTTTGTGGGCTCTGAAGTGACGGCGGAATATGGGGGCGGGGGGTTATTGACCCTCACTCTGCTATCTTCATTAAAGTCGCTCACAGAGCAAAACTGACTGTAGGTCAGTAGAGCAAGGCTAACCGCTACTCCACACACGAGATCCAAAGGACTGCGCGGAAACATTCACACATCCCCATATTTGTTTATCAAGAAACAAAGACTGTCACAGTCTATTCTCACACTATATAAGGTCACATTCACAGGTGCAACGATGGTCTAATTGCACTTTTCATACAGTTTCAAGCTTCTCAATAGAGGCTGCAAATGCAAAATAAAAAAAAAAAGAAGTAAAGCTCGGAGCATTCCCCCCCCCCCCCCCCCCCCCCCCCCACAAAAACATAAAATCAAAAAAAAAACACAAAATATCTATTATTCTTTATCGTTTAAACACCCAACATCAGTCGAAAAGGGGAGGGGG
>CAEGAE010058342.1:0-53838 GCA_903067095.1 Girardinus metallicus
ATATATGTTTTTTTTTTGTTTTTTTTTACTCTTTTTGTTCTGGCCGGAACCTTTGTATTTGTGCGTTTCGGTACACCCGTAAATGTGACGCACAAAGCAGCTTCTCTCGGCTCACTGGGTTTAATTTCTGCTTCTAAACGATCTGATTGGACGCTGGGAAAGATTATTGATGAGTTCAAGTTGTTCTAAAAGGAGTTAGCCTGCCTGAGAAACTATGCTAGCCCAAAATAGCACCCAATGCTAAACATGTTGCTAATGCTAATGTCAGGGTCCACAGTCCACGTTAATAAAGAAGCTCCATGACTTTGCTCCAATCTGATGGTTAAAGGTCAATAACAGATTAAAACCATAAATATATTTGATGTGACGTCATGTGTTCGTTTGTTCCATAATTTCGCAGCAAAAAGCATTTTTAGAGTTGAAATGTTGCTTATTTTGTTCAATAATAAAACATTTTCCATTATAATGTAATAATTAATAGACGCTGCAATTTACTTGAATATTTTACTCGAGTCCCTGACTAGTTATTATCACGTCATGTGGGTTTGAGTGAACAAGTTTGTTTCTTCCGACCTGAAAAAATGAACAAATATTGACTTTTCTTCCTGTTTTAACACAAACTTATAGACTGAACTCTGCTGTTATAGATTGAACTCGACACGGGTCAAACAACCACAACTTTAAAAACCCGGGTTTCACGGAGATGACAATAACTAACGTAATGTTTCTAAAAATAGATACAACAACTTTCAGACTTTTGATTTGTGAAAACATGCTATTTTTCTTTAAAAATACTTTTTTAGAACATTCCCAATATCTTTTCTCCAAACCTCCTAACATGTATTATTGAACCTAAAAGTAGAAATAAAGTGATGGCTCTTTCAAAACCACTACAGATATAAATTTATGAGAAGTTGTCTTTCTTTGAAGGTAACGCGGATCTAAATTAAAGGGTAAAGGTCGCTCATCCCTGGTATAGAACGTTTTACAGTGTAAACCCTACAAAAACAAATGCTAAAATGATGGCGGATACTTTGATTTGGTACTCAAAACGTCAGCAGCTGCTGCCGTGTGATTGGCTGCTTCAGTATCAGGTGTGCCTAGTAAAGTAGGTTTACTGCTACATTTTCTCTTGAGACATTTTTAATAACATAATAAACTAAAACAGGGTCGTTCCTGACTTCTTGTTTGGTTGAATGTGTATTTTTTCGGACGCAGCCGGAAACAGTCGGGATTCCCGCCGGTAACCCGCTGCGTGATCCCGCATTGTGACGTGGAATGACAGCAGGGACAGGATGCGTCCAACGGGGCAGCTGCGGCGGGACTTTGCCCTCCAGCCGGGGGCTATAAAACCCCGACCGGGCCGCCGGGGCAGAGCACACCGACCCGACGCTGGAGGAGAACCCTGCTGCCTCTGAAAGGTGAAACCCAAAAGGCCCAAACATGAAGATCCTCGTGGTTCTGGTTCTGATCTCAGGTGAGCGGATCTTGACGGTTTGAACCGATTTAAGCCGATCGGCATCGGGATGCTGACGTGACGTTTCGTCCGCAGTTTGCAACGCCAACATCCTGTGGCAGGATCCTCCCAAGAGCAACATGGAGGTGGTGAAGGCCGCTTTCTGGGACTACGTTGCCAAGGCAACGCAGACCGCCGAGGACTCGCTGCAGCAGATCCGGGACTCCAACCTGGGACAGGAAGTGAAGTAAGAGCCGGGCCTGACGCGATACGATAAACTATTACAATCAACGACGATATTATTGTTTTAAGACCATTTTCGGGTAATATACTGATAACAATGCAAAATTATCACCTAAAAGATAAATAAGCTTTTTTTATATAAAGAGCACTAAACTCTGGATTTTACTAGGTGCTTTTAGGTCATTGATAAAAAAAAATGTTGAAAAGAAGATAAGCAGAAATGTTGAGATTAATCTCAGAAATTTTCTAACAGGAATTTTGAACTTGAAAATTTCTGAAAATGTTCAAGTTGGAAACTCAGAAATTCTCAAATTTTTTCCTAGAAATTTCTTGAGATCAATCTAAAATTTTCTGAAAATCTTCTAAACAAACTTTTGATTTTCAGAGCTCTGCAGCGTCTCAACGTCATTTTGAGATTAATCTCAGAATTTTTTTATTTTCATTTTCGACTTCATCCTTGCATTGCTGCTACTTTTTTCTCGTACAACTTTGTTCTCACGTCATGATTATTGCTGAAATGCTACGTCTTGAAAAAAGACGCAGCATAAAGACTCATATATGACTTTATTCTCACAATTTTATGACTTTGTTGTAATTTAAATTTTTTCTTAGCCTGGCCCTAAAACTGTCATAAAATTAAACGGATTATGATGTTTCTACAAAAAGAATTTCCCTTCTAATAAATCAAAATGAAACTTATGTGATTAATTGATTGATAAATTTCTTAGGTTTCAGTTTGATCCAGGCAGACAGATTTCTGAAGCGTTTCTTTTTCTCGTTCCCAGTGCGAAGATCTCCCAGAGCGCCGACACCGTGAACCAGTACGTGGAGTCGCTGCGGACCCAGGCCGCGCCCCTGACCCAGGACTTCCTGACCCGGTTCAGCCAGGAGGCGGAGCAGCTGAAGGCCCGGCTGGAGGGCGACATGGCGGCCCTGGGGTCAAACATCCGGCCGTACGGCGAGCAGCTGGTGGCCAAGCTGCAGGCGCAGGTGGAGGAGCTGAAGCGGGAGGCGACGCCGTACGCCCAGGCGGTGGACGGAGAGGCGCTGAAGGCCGTGCTGCAGCAGAAGAGCCAGGAGCTGCGGGCCCAGCTGGAGGCCGGCGCCGCCCAGCTGCAGGCCCAGATGGGGCCCTACGGCGACCAGCTGAGGGGGAAGATGGAGCGCAGCCTGGAGGACTTCCAGCAGAGCGTCGTTCCTCTGGCGCAGAGCTTCGAGACGCAGGTGGCCCAGAAGGCCCAGGAGCTCCAGCAGAGCCTGGTTCAGAACGGCGAGGCGCTGCGGGCCAAGCTGGACGCCGGCGCTCAGGACCTGCAGGCCCAGCTCACCGCCCTGTGGGACGCCTTCACCCAGAAGACCCAGTAAACTGACTGTCCACGCGTATTTATTCTGGCTTCAGCCACAGCTCTTTATTTAATAACCTTCTGCACTTAACTTCATCCTCTAAACTGCTTTATTTAAATTGACCAAAATAAAACTGAATCCTCAAACATTTTTGTTTCTGCTTCTGTTCTTATCAAATCATTTCAGTTGATTGAACTGAAATGTTTTTTTGTCCAGTACCATGAGGTGACACAAGCCTGACTTAAGAGACTGAATATAAATGCACACCGCACTTTTCAGATTTTTACGTTCAAAACTATTAACTTATTTTTTAAACCAGTGGAGCCCAAAGTCCTGGGGGCCCGGGGCCCCGCATGTCTTAGTTCCCTCCCTGGTTTAACGGACCATTAGAGGCCTGAGGAGATCACTGACCCCCCGAGGAGATCACCGACCTCCAGAGGAGATCACTGACCTCCTCAGCAGGTCGTTACCACCAGAGAGGGAATGTCGGCCCTCCAGGACCCACTTTGGACCCCCTGTTTTAAATTCATTTTAAATATTTTAAAATCTATATTTGATCTTTTTTTTCTTCCGTTCACATGATTTCATGGCGATCTGTAACGTTAAACATAAAAGTGTCGTTGAAAAGAACAAAACTAAAAGTATGTTGGGTGTAAAACGTTCAGATTAGATTCTCTTCACGGAGTTAATCAAACTTCAATCAATCTGAAAACTTTAAAACTTCAGCAGAATTGGACCAGAACCGACTGGAGAGTACAGAGACAGAATTGTTTACAAGACGTTTTATTTTACGGTACTTCTATCTCATTTCAACAGAACCAGCAATAAAAAGGCAACAGAACCGATCAGGACGGAGAACAAACGGCTCAGCGATGGAAAAGTCACACAGGAAGAATTAAGATCAATGTTTTGGTTTATTCAGCCAGTCAGAGGAGAAAAGAGGGAGGTCACTTACCGACACCCGTTTGAAAGAGGAGTTAGCGGAAGCATTAGCCTGCAAACTAAACTATTAACTTGCTAGCTAAATATTTAGATAAGTTCAAATTAGAATTTATCTAGCAAGCTATATATTCAGGTCCATGCTTAAAATTTAGTTCACAAACTAACTGTGCTAACCACCTATTTGGCTAGCAAGCTAAATACTTAGTTAGCCCGTTAGCTTAAATAGCAGCTAGCTTAAATAGCTGCTACTTAAGCTATAGTTTACTTTGTGAAATAAATATTTCATTTGGAAAATAAATAATTTGAACCTGAATACTTTGAATCTAAACATTCAGTTTACAAATCAGATATTTAGCTTCCTAACTAGTTTGGAACTGTAACATTTCTAATGTATGAATAACAAGGAGAAAATCTGACTCTGGAAAATGAACACACAGTTCTTTCTTGCTGCTAATTTTTTACAGTGTAACTTTCCAAACGGCTTTGAACCAGATGGATTTATATTTTCTTAATAACAAAAGAAGGCTTCCATTAAAAACAACCAAAACCCAGGAGTAAGACTCACAACAGGAAGTTCTGCTTAAAGCTGGATTTTACCCTGAACCACTAACAGCTGGATGCAGTAATCGGGCAGAGGGGCAGGGGGCGCCAGAGGAGGCGCTAGCCGATCATGACGCCAAAGCCGCAGCGGAACTTGTTCTTCTGGTGGTTCAGGAAGGAGCAGAGCACCAGGGAGAGAGGAAGGGGGAGGAGCTTCTTCTCCAGCGTCGCCCCGACGACCCAGTTGCTGTTGATCACACCTGGAGGCCAAACCCAGAAGAAGAAGCATCGAAACAGACTCCTCCAGTTTATCACGCAGGTTCTTTGTTGTTTTATGCATATTTTTAACTGAAATAGCAGAAACCTGAGCATCAACAGGTAGAGGAGGCTCGCTGACCTTTGAACTGCAGGTTAGCTCTGGGGACATCCAGCTGGTAGCCGAACGTCACGCTGCTGTCCCCCCAGAAGGAGCCGGTCTCCAGCTCCACGCCGAGCTGCAGCTGCACAAACAGAGACGGTCAGGAGGAGCTCAACGTGGACGGCAACGCGACGGGGTCAGAGGTCACCTGAGCGCTGGCTCTGTGGTAGTACGACGCTTGAACTCCGGCACAGCCGAGGGTCAGTGCGCCGACAAAGTTACTTCCTGTAGAGAGAGACGTAAACAGGAAACAGATCTGGATTCTGGTCCAGTGCTGGACTGGTTCCAGTCTGACCGAAAGAACTGGGATTTGTTTACGTCAACGGGGAACTTCTCATTGGAGCGGACAGGTGAGGGTCCCCAGGGTTCAATCCTAAAACCCCCATGGGGCCAGTAGAACAACGAGCAGCAGGATTAGTAAGGGAAGGCGTCCTAAAGCGCTAACAGCAGAGGAGCTAGTTTTTACTTAGCGCTTTAGATATTTTTGAAATAAATGGAGAAAACATGACAGCTTTTCTTTTTTATTTAAGGTATTTTTATTAATTTTCTCATCATCGGTATCAACACGGTTGAAATGAGCACTTTAGCATTAGCTCCTGCTGCTGGATACAGAATGGAGAAGCAGCTTCCAGCTTCTATGATCCACTAATCTGGAACAAACTTCCAGAAACTTGAAAACAGCTGAAACACTGAGTTCCCTCAATAATTACAGTCAGATTCAAACTTTTTATTCCTTTTCCTTATTCTGCCGCTGTCATGGCTCTTTGAACCGCCTCGTTGCTGAATCATGCTAAGCTAATATCCTAGCCTTACCTGTGTATCTGCCCACTAGCGACAGAAAGGCCGCCTCGTCTCCGGGCCGACGCCGATACACCAGCTGTCCCCCCATAGCCAGAGCCGGAGTTACAGACTGGAGGTAGTGTGTGATGAAGGTCCCTGACGGCAACACAGCAGGAAACACACATCAGGCTCAAAATAGGAAAGTCGAGAGAACATGCCAGTCAGGTCATCATAAATCAGGAAATGGTGTAAACGGTTAAACCGTGCAGCGCTGGACGATGAAGCGTGTCACAACATAATCCTTTCATATCAGTGGAGGTCAATAATTATTGATTAGTTTTTCTTTTAAATATCTGAAATACTGCAGAACCTTTTCTGTTTTATCCAGTTCTCACTTCACGCCTTGTTTTTAAATTTCTTTAGCAGTTATGAGGCAAACCTGAAACTGCTGCTGCGCAGCTGTTGCTAGGCAACCAAAGTTGGGGGGCGGAACTTGAAACTGCCTGTTACCCAGTTGGTTGTTGCTAGGCAACCAAAGAGCGAGTGAGTTAGTCGAAGCCACCCAGCTAGCTTAGCTACCTGTTAGCAGTTGAGCGGCTAAAGCCTTTCCTCTGCCTACATCTCCAGTTCAGTGAAATTATTAAACATTAAACTGATTTTGCTCATGTTAACAACACAATATATACATTGTTATTGATTTAACGTCCAGCCCTATCTCCATGGCAACCATAAGATGCTATCTAAATGCTAATCGGTTGTTCAGGACGCAGTGGAGGGGAAAAGCGGTTACGCTCCGTCCTGCCACCCGGAGCCTAACCAGCTCGGTACCAGAATCGTTGAGGACGTCTGGGTTGGCGCAGGCTACCGCCGCCGTGAAGTCCTCGCCCCGGAACTCGGCGTCGGCCTTCCAGGTCACGAACATCTGCTGGTGGGTCTGGCGACAGATTTACTCCGTCAGCAGCTGGAGAGAAAACCAGAACCACGGTGAAGCGGAGCGGTTCTGCTCACCTGGAAGGTCACCTTGGACCAGATTCTGTCGGTGACCCGGTGGGTGACCTGAGCGTTCAGGCTGCCGCTGCCGCCCACGTCGCCCGTCATGACTGGGTAGAACTGAACCGGAGAAACGACGACTCACGTTCCACATCAAAACCCAAACACGAGACAGGAGTCGGGTTTTACCGCCGCGCACCTCAGCAGGACCGGCCTGACCGGATCCGACGAACGTCGTTCCGAACCTGTAGCTGGAGTCTCCAGTGGAGCTGAGCTGCAGAGAATGATTCACCTGGAAGGATCCGGTTTGAAAAGCGTTTAAAACAAAACGGCCCATTAAAACCAGGAGGAAACAAACGATTCCCAAACCGTTTCTGGCTTCCAGGAGCTTCAGACACTTTTAAGGTTCAAGACGTTTTCATGTTGCTCCAGCAGTTCAGAGATCAAACAGTACAACGAACAAAAAGACCGTTTTTAAAGTTTCCTCTTACAACCTGACTGGTCCAAGAACAAAACACTGATTTAACAAAAAATCTCACAATTTCATTTTATTTATTATGTTAAATATAAGTTAACTTTATTTCAACTACAGAGATTGAAAAATAAAATAAAAAATATTTGATGTCATTTAGCAAATAGAAAAAATCTGGTAAAATCCAGCAGACCTAAAGCATGAAAAGCTCATTTAACTCACGACAGAAAAAATGAAATATTTTTATTATCAGCTGGAGTTAATGTTCAGATTAGCTCGGAATCACACTTTGTTAGAAAACTGATCTTTAGTCTTTTTCTGCAGCCTTTTGTTAAAACTGTGGGTTTGTTTATTAATCTTAAATGCAAAATGTTTGTTTTCTGTACATTTTTGGCTTAATTGCTGCTCTGAATATGCTGTTCTTCTACTAAGTGACCTTTATTGGAGAGTCTATTCTCCAGATTAATGGATTGCTAAATTAGTTAAGGCTTATTTAAACAATCCGTTAAGTTTGAGAGCTGACATGCGTTCTCCTGCCGTTCTCCTGCCGTTCCCCTGCCGTTCCCTTGCCGTTCCCCTGCCGTTCCCTTGCCGTTCCCCTGCCGTTCCCCTGCCGTTCCCTTGCCGTTCCCCTGCCGTTCCCCTGCCGTTCCCCTGCCGTTCCCCTGCCGTTCCCAGCTCAAACGGACCTGGAAGTGTTTGCTCAGCGCCTTGTTCAGGACGAGTCGGACTCCGTTCACCTGCGTCGGGAAAACCTCTGAGGAGGAGAAGCTTCAGGTTACCTCCAGCCGCAGCGCAGCGTCCTCAGACGCGCCGCTTCCGTTACCTGTACATTGCTGGTGACACTGCTCAAACGCTCCGGGGTTGGGCAGAACCTTCTTCGCCTCCCGCTGCGGTCCGGATCCGGCCGCAGGAGGAGGAGGAGGCAGCGGCGGCGGCGGCGCCGGGGCGGAGCTGGCGGCTAAAACGCTGCCCATTCTGGGAGACGCTGAGGAGAGAAAGACCATAAAACCAGAACAGGATCCAGGTTACCTTAAAGACAGAAAGGGACAGTTAGGTCTGAAAAATATCTTTGCAATGGCACAAAATGTGTTGCTTCTTTCAGCCAGCTGGTCAGCAGTGCCCAGCAACGAGGAGTGGAAAGGTTCAGAGCTCCGATACGGAGGGTGAAGACAAACACAGGAACCAGGACGGAAAAGCAAACAAGCCTGTGGCAATAATCAATTAACCAATAATCCATTAAAATGAGTTTGATCATCAATATTTTTTAAAGATCAATTTTATCTGCAGAGGCATCAGAATCCATTTTTATCCATGGCTTCAATTGTTTCGATGTTTGGTTGCAGTGTTTTATTTGACATATTTAAAATATGCTCAAGTTCAGAATTTAATGTTTTACAAAATTAAAGATCATTGAAATATCGTGATGCCAAATACTGCTGGACGATAATCTGTCACGATAAACGGTAATATCGCTGTTCTGAGCCCATTTTCAGGTGATCTGACGGTAGAACACGTTCTCAAAGATCAACAAACTTCAGATTCAACACAGGAACTGGAAGACAAAATAAACTACAAATCAAATGAATTATGGAGTCTCCGCAAACAAAACTGTCCTTCCAAAATAATGTAGTTTAGTCCAAAACAACTCAGGACTTTTAATCTAACTTTTGGTAGAAAAAAAAAGAAAAAACTATAAATCATGCAAATGGAAACTATTGAGCTTGTTTTAATTGATCATAGATTATATGCTTATTGCAAAAGTCTTACGAATAATTGATGGAAAAGCCCTTAATTGCAGCATTAAGGGATTCACCTGGCCCACCGGAAGCTCACAGGTGGGCCAGGTGAATCCTGAACTGCCCCTCAGTCAGCGGCCCGTCCGTGACCGGCTTCTGGCGGACTTTACAGGTGGACATTCAGACTCCAAGCCTGAATGACCGGACCGGAGCTTTAACCTCAACTAAACCGAGTCAAGTTTTTTCACTCACATCCAGAGGAGGACGCGGCCGAAAGTCCAGTCCACAACGCCAGAAAAAGCGGCGGATGTGACGCACAAGAGCAATTATGATTAGTCCAAACAGCTGTCCGAGATTTTACATCCTTTAGTAAGAAACGCGGTGGTTTACAGATGGTCATAAACCCCTGGAAAAACTCGTTTCTTCCGTTTAATCACCAGTTACAGACAACTCTGCCCCTCACAACACGGCGGCGCTGCTGAGAGCGCAAACTGAGCGTAGCTCGTCATGCTCGAATCCTATTGGCTTAGCGCAGCAAAGAGCCCTTGACGCAGCAGGAGCTGAGCTTCCTGATTGGACGGGCTGAAGTTCGGCGGCGCGAGTCAAATTGGAGGAAGAAACAGTTTAAAGGGGGAAATGGCGGCAGCAAAACCTCCGAAGGGTGAAACACGGGTCTGCTGGGTGCATCTAAAATGTTACTGACAAAACTGAGTATGAATGTAACACAATAAAATGTTAACTCTGTGTGGATGAAAGTAAACTGTAGAAATGACTACCACGTGACCCAGATTAAGACAAAATGGTTGCAAGGCTTATGAACCAAACCGCTCCAGAACAGTTCTGAAAACCTTCTGAAAAGAAATAAACAGTTAAATTAATTTCACTCATAATCTCAACGTGGAGCTGTTGAAAGTCTCTGCAATAAAAACCAAACAAGACAAAGTAATGTTCAGGCCAATTTATTGAATTTTTAAGTCCCTGCATGTTTTTCCATGTTACACCGGTAGGGGGCAGATTGGTCAAATCAAAATGAACAAAATTACATTTTTCTACCGCATCGTGTACATTTTGTTTGGAGGAGGAAAACAAACCGACTTCCTGAGCAAAAAGTCCAAAATGAAGGAAAGGCTGGAGGCTGTTGGAGCCGAATGAAAGTTTTCCAATCGTGAAGCCTCCAGCAGCAGGCGAGTTTCAATCAGTGCAGCAAGTCTGGGAATCCAATTTAACTTTGCTTTAGAGAAATCCACATCATGGAGCCAAAAGTTTTAGTTTGGTTCATTTTCCTCCTTTAGGAATTCGCATGGACCCGGTTCCAGTTCCAGATTTAGTTTCATCCCAGCCCTCCCCCCGCCCCCCCCCCCCATCCCGACACAAAAACACAAAACGAGTCGACAGACGAAACGTTCATCACGGCCTCCTCTGGTTCCCAATCCCACGAAAACAATCGGATCTTTTTAAAGCTCCAGGGATGGAAAAAGATCGCTTTATGGTCCAGAATTCCCTTTGAGCAGGAATATTTAGCTTAGCTTCTGGAAATTACGTTAAATTGGAATAAAGCAGAGAGTTTGGATCCTAGACCTGGATCCCAGAGGAGATAATGATGATTGATTGATCGGCAGGGATGTGATCAGGAGGAAAAAATGAACAAAAAAGGAAGATATCTGGTCAGAAAGAAACTGTTTCTCTGGAGGAGGTGGCAGATCGGAAAACTCGACAAACAAAGATCACATCCCTGACGACAACGCTTCTGTTCCGACGCCGAATCCCACGTCTGATCGGACGTCCGATCCCACGTCTGATCGGACGTCCGATCCCACGTCTGATCGGACGTCCGATCCCACGTCTGATCGGACATCCGATAAAACAAACAGAATCGTCAACATGCAGCTTCACGTTTTTTTCATCGTTCCGATTTTGTTCCCGGCTTAGCGGAAACTGCATGTGGCAATTCCCATCCGCTCCCCACGCACACACACATGCGCGCACACACACACACACACTAACACAAACAAACACCAACACACACACCCCTCCGACCCACATTCACTTTTTTTGGTTTTGCTTCAATCCTGAAAATCAGTTTCAAGAAAACAAAAAAACAAAAAAACAAAAAAAAACCTAAAACTCCTCCTCTTCCTCCGATGAAGCCAAACATTTTCTGGTTTTAATTGGAAACTGGGAACGAAGTTCGCGGTTTCCCCGTTTGATTTGTAACACCTCAGTCAGAACACGGAAAACCGAGGCAGATCTTTCCAGAACCGCTCCGGTCCGACTCCGCGCTCTGTCCGGCACTTCAAACAAAAACGTTTTGGTGTAAAAATTATTTCAGATCAACGATTTGTGTCCTGATTCAAGTACCAGAGAGGAGCCTTCAGACGCGCGACGAGCTTCCGATTAAACACTTGGTTTCTGGAAAAAACCCGGCTCCCATCAGAACCAGCGAAAGCAAAAAAAAAAAAATCATCTTAAAAGCAAAAAACTATTTTTTTATGTTTTTTTAAATCGTTAGTGATGCTCTGTAAGGGGAGGACAGAAAGAAACCCCAGCTGCCTGTTCAGAGATGCTACATCCTGCCGAGTCCAAACTAAACCTCACGTTGTTCCGAAACGAAGAAACCGGATCCGAGCAGGAAAAGGAAAAGTTATTGCTGCTGCAGGAGGGGGAACCCGTCTGGCGTGGTCCGGTAGAGCCGGAGCTGGTTTCATCGCTCCCTGGTCCGTCAGCAAAAGAAAACCTGAACCAGTTTCACTCAGCAGCAAAAAAACAAAAACAACAGACAGACGGACAGACGGACAGAAATGTTCAGAAGTTTCTGGGCTCAAAGCCGAGTCCAGTTCACGGATAACGCCGCAGTTTGGTTCTGGTGGAAAACTGGAAAAACTCCCAAGTTCGGCTTCAAATTTACACGGAGGTCCGATCAGAACCAAACGTTCATCAGATTCGCTGCAACAAACTGCAGCGTTATCCGGGCCTGGGCTCAGAACCGGACTGGAGGAGACCCGGTCCGGGCTGCAGAACAAACATTGGCATCTAATACATTCAACTACGCGCGACACGTCCGGGCTTCCGACGCGCCTCAACTCAAAACCAGAAGGAACAAAACGGAAGGGGAAGTTTCAGCTGCTGTTCTGCACCGGCGCCGGACCCGTTCGGAGCGACTTGCGGGTCGACTGGGCGGATCGGAGGTTTCTGTTGCAGCGGTCCGCAGTAAAAACAGGAGCTGCTCCCGTTTTCCCCAGTGCACGCCTTCAGATCCACGCAGGACGTTTCTGCTCGTTCTTCTGATTCGTGAGGGGAAAAGTCGCGCTGCGTTTACAGAAAGCTGCCATTTTTTTATTGCGACGCCTGGGAGAGCGGCGTCCGGGCAGGAGAAGGTGGCGGGTTGTGGGTTTGTTGCATAACGGGCGCGGCGACGGGTTTGCTGCTTGTGCTCTGCTGCTGCAGCGGGACGGGAGGGGAGCGTGCGCCAGGGAGGAAGTAAGGCACTTAAGTGAGAACGGCGGCGGCGGCGGCGGCGTCAGGGGGCGGGTGAGGGGGCGGCGGGCGTGCACGACTCGGTTTGGAGTCCAGTTTGGAGCCGGAGCAGAACAACAGGCAGAACTGTGAGGAACCAGCCGGAAGGTTCTGGAAGCGAGGGATGAGGAGTAAGATGATGAAGAGTAGCGTGGAGCAAAGACGTCTGGCGAAGCCCGGAGAGTCACGATGCTCTGCGGAGGAGGAAACACGCCGGTTAGGACGGGAACAGGAAGTATGGAACAGGAAGTGGAGGCCGTAGCTGTTGGTCACCTGTTCTAGGTGCTGTCCTGCTGGCGCGGCGGCTTCTCCTCCGCCTCGTCGCCGTCGGCAACGGGCCCGGAGTGGTACTCGGCCACGTAGAGGCTCTTGTCGATGCTGCTGGGGATGGGCTTGATGTCGGTCACCAGCTGCTCCTCGATGGCCTTCAGGTTGAAGCGGTCCTCCGAGGTGATCAGGTTGATGGCCAGACCCAGGTGGCCGAACCGCCCTGGTTACCGTGGAAACAGAGGACTTACGTCACGGTGCTAATGTTACCCGACCTCCTTCAAAATACATTTTTTTTTATGGGAAGTTGAAATGAATGATTCCAATTTATAGTTTCCAACCCGAAGAGCAGAAAAATAAACCCAAATAATTTCTGGTTCTGGTCATTTTGCTGAGGAAATCAAGTGAAATAAAAATAATGCATCCGATACCAACGACATGTAAAAACTAAAAGGTTCTGTGTGGTTTTCAGATCCGGACTGGTCCACCCACCTGACCTCCCGATGCGATGGAGGTACGTTTCTGCATTTTTAGGGAAATCAAAGTTGATGACGACGTTCACAGCCTGGATGTCGATTCCTCTGGTGAACAGATCTGCAGCAGGAAGGAATCCAGCAAAAACGTTTCCAAAAGACCAGAAGAAATAAACTCATTTCACTAAATCTGCTGCCTGCAGGCGTCAAGTTAGAACCATTTTCAAGACAAGATTCAAAGGTTTTCAGCTCCACACATTGTGGACAAAAGAATACAACTAATAAATACATAATTTCAAATAATTAATATAAGATGTTTGTTACTGTTAGTTTACATTCTACAGCAGAGAAAGTAAATAAAATGTAACAAAATGAAATGTTTTTAAACGTCTCTCACACCATATGGAGTCAGAAGGAAAAACCCATTTCAGTAACGTTATCAAAGGTTATCAATAAGTCATTATGGATAATAAATAAATATTCATCACATAGAAAAAACCCAAACAAATGTTGAAGTAAACGACCTTCAGGTTTAATGTTTCAACACCAAATACAAATCATTTTGGTGATTCTAGTCAATTTAAAACCAGGAAGTTTTTGTCTGATTTAACTTCAGATGGAGAGAAAATATATTTTTATTTTCTGTATGGAAGAAAAGGAAAAAACAATTCAAGGATTTCAAGGATTCCAGGTGGAAGTGCAGACTCACCGGTGCAGACCAGGTTCCTGCAGAGCCCGTTCCTGAAGTCGTGGAACACGCGGTTCCTGTACTCCTGAAAACAAACAGGAACCTGTAAAGACAGAGACCCAGACGAGCCGGACCAGAACCGGGACCGGGTCAGGACCGGACCGGGACCGGGACAGTACCTGCATCATCTTGGCGTGGATGTAGAAGCAGGAGTATCCCAGCTGCGTGATCTTCTTGGCCAGCAGCTCCACCCGCTGGGTGGAGTTACAGAAGATGATGGACTGGTTGATCTGCAGCTGCAACCAGAACAGAGAGCAGACCCGTCAGAACGCGGCCCGGTTCTTAAAGCCACGGCGCGGGTCGGCGGCGGTTACCCTGGAGAAGAGCGTGTTGAGGCAGTGGACCTTCTGGCGCTCCGTCACGTAGGCGTAGAACTGGGTGATGCCCTTCAGGGTCAGCTCCTCCATCAGGTTGATCTCGTAGGGTTTCTGGAGGTGCTTCACCTGCAGAACCAGAACCAGAACACGGATCAGACCAGGGCAGAAATTTACCCCGGAAACAGGCAATGACAGGCAGAGATGCCCACAGCGTGGTGCGGGGGCCAACTGTGGCCCCTGGAGAGATGTGTGCCGACCACGTCGCAGCGATGAGATTAAACGTCTCCTCCACCCGCGTCCATCGTTTCCCTGGACTTGGCCCGCCTTTTCCCAGGATGCATTGCAGGACGAACAGGAGATTTCTGATCTTATAGCAACGGCGGACGCAGCGGGAAAGGTGTCGCGTTTTAAACATAACCATGTTAAAATCGGCAGCTGATTTTTTTGTTTTGTCATTTTATTTCCTGTAAAGTTCATAGACTTTTTTATTTATGTCTGAACGCTGAGAGCATTAAAACTAAATGAATCTGAACTGGATCTTATTTTATTACACGTCCCTGTGCTAAAGAGTCAGATCACTTTATTCACAATATTATCTGGGATTTTAAATTAAATTTATTTTACATTTTTTCCTGGGAGAGTTTGGAAGTTTATTCCTCTATTCTGGTCCAGATCTGGGGATCCTGGATTCGACCTCATGACATTTGAACCTTTAGCTTTGACTCAAACTCCTCCCAGGTTTGCCGACGTTCCCGCGGCCTCGCAGGGAAAACCGTACGGCTGACTCACCATGAACTTCTGGACGCTGATGGGGAAGGTTGCGGAGTAGAGCAGGATCTGCCGGTTCTTGGCCAGGAAGCTGATGATGTCCTCGATGAGAACCACGAAGTCCTGAGAGAGCAGCTTGTCCGCCTGAGGAAGAGGAGGAGGAGGAAGGTCAACGCGGCGCTCCAGAGCGAGCGGCAGCAACACAGAGGGGCTGTCGTCACGGTTACCTCGTCCATCACCATCATCTGGACCCGGTCCACCTTCGCCACGCCTTTCTTTATCAAGTCCAGGATGCGGCCGGGCGTGGCGATGACGACATGCACTGCAGGCGGAAACACCATTAAACCACTTTTTATTTTATTAACTTTCTTTTTCCTGAAAACACAAAGTTAGAAACGACAGGATATATTTTCAAAAAGCGGCTTTTATTTGAATTGTCTCTTCTGTGAGTTTTAGAGTCAGGCTACGAGAATTTAGTCAAAGTAAAAGGATAAAAGTTTACCAGAGAAAACGTCTTAAAATTATGATTAAAAAAAATCTCTGACCGCAGCTCAGTCCGTCTGCCACTTAAACACATCCTGCTACGGATAATAAACACTGCAAAACACTAAATATTACCAACTTTTTCCATTTAGTTTCTACTGCAAATATCTTGGCACATTTGAAATAAGACAAAACGAACTTAGAAATAACTCTTCAGCAGGATACTGGAGACATTTTAACAAAATAGTTCCTAATACTGATTAAAAAAAAAAGTTCTAGTTCCACTAGCAGATTATTTCATTTATATCGATATTCAATCATTACTGACGTAAAAAGTTATTTTTATTTGCATTTGAAACTTGATCTTGGTGAGATTTTGTGTTTTTGCAGTAAATCTGTTAAAAGATTAAGTTGTTCTGTCATCGCTAAAACTGACGCCAGAGTGTAACGTCACGTCACTCGACATTATTTATTTTATCTTTGTTATTTTTCATGTTGAAATTCTTAGGTTTACTGTGCTGTGATTGTTAAACACACGACAGTCAAAAACTACAAGTGTGACTATAAATACATAAATACAAGTTTTACTGGTGCAGGTAAAAGAAAGAGTTTTGGACTCTAGAATAATAATAATAATAATAATATGTTGCCAGGTATGTAAAGATGCACCAACAAAAACCAATGAACTTCTTCAACCCAAGTCGGGGGACAAATTCTCATTAAATTTCTGATTTTTTTCTCCTTGTATTACTGCTTTATTCATCATAATCAGCTTTATTCATAAAGATCTCCAACAGCAGCCGCAGCTGAAACAAACTGCAGAAAAAATAAATAAAAGGATAAAGTGACAAAGCTGAGCCCACAATGATGAATTAAAAATTTAATTCAAAACCCAATAAAACTGTTAAAAAGATCAAATCTGGATTTATTCTGATTATTAAATAAAATAATATTCTGTCATAGATTTGACCAAAATTCAAAGTCTAAATAACTGGAAGTCGCTTGTCAAACAAGATGGCCGCCCTGCCTTCAGACCTTTCAACTCTTCAAAGAGCAGAAATCTGCTGAGTGAACGAATGGTGGGTTTTGCCGGTATGAATGAGTGAACGAATGGTGGGTTTTGCCGGTATGAATGAGTGAACGAATGGTGGGTTTTGCCGGTATGAATGAGTGAGTGAATGGTGGGTTTTGCCGGTATGAATGAGTGAACGAATGGTGGGTTTTGCCGGTATGAATGAGTGAATGTTACCGGTCTCGTCCAGGCGCATGATGTCGTCCCTCAGGTTGGTTCCTCCGGTCGTCGCCATCACTTTGACTCCGCCCAGATGTTTGCTGAGCTGGATGCAGATCTGGCTCATCTGCAGCGCCAGCTCCCGTGTGGGCACCATGACGATGGCTGCAGCAGAGAAACGTCAGAGAAACGTCAGCGAAACGTCAGCGACGGCTCTCCGCGGGCAGCAGCGGGTGGGGGAGGGGCGGACTCACCCTGTATGTGGTCCTTCTTCAGGTCTATCCGCTCCAGCAGCGGGATCAGGTAGGCGCCGCTTTTCCCCGTCCCGTTCTTCGCTCGCGCCAGGATGTCGCGCCCGGACAGCGCGATGGGAATGCTCTCCTCCTGCAGAGGAAATGACATCATCACCACCAATCGGAGGAAACCTCAGACTCCAAGCCGCTGAATGAACGCGGCTTCATGTGACGTTTCAAATCTGCTTCTGTGAGACGCAGCAAAACAAACACTGAAAAAACTCAAAAGATGAATTACAACAGTCTTCCCATTCCGCCACTAGTGTCACCTACTGGTTAGGAGGAGAACTGCAGCATCCAAACCGCACAAAATTAACATCAAGTGACCAGCTTAATTTAAAAGTCACCCAGCTGATGATGTCAGGCTTTATGTTATAAATTGACTTTAAGCTTCATTACGAAACCTTCAGTTAGTTAGCTGCAGCTTTACTAGCAACAGTTTCAGAACTGCATCGAGGTCTTAAAGACAACCAACACCGTTTAAAAAAACATCGTACACAAATGATCGGTTTTAGAAAAGTTTTCACCAAATTCGCCCTGGGCGTTGATTTAAACACGCCAAACCCACAGGGGGCAGCGTAGCCCAAAGCTAACGCCTGTCAGCCAATCAGATTGCTTAAAAGAAAGAATAAAAATCTTCCCGTTAGGAATTAAACATGGTGCCAGGAGGTTCATGTGTGGACAGATAAACAGATTGAACTACTTTTAAACAACGTATTAGAATATAAAGTTAATAAAACAAGACGATGTCGTTAAAATAAATATGTGGAAACAGTCCATGAAGGCCAATCAGCTCTCAAATCTCCACTGTGGTCAGTTTTCATAAATGTTTCTAGTGACATAAACCTGAGTCTTCATGTGGATGAAAACCGTCTGTTTCTGTCTGCATCTCTCAGAAACCAGGAAAGGAAAAATGATTTTCTGTTTTCTAAAGCGAAGCGTTGAAGCTGCACCTGGATCGGCGACGGTTTCTCCCAGCCCATCTCAAAGATTCCCATCAGGAGTTCCCTTTTCAGGCAGTAATCTTCAAACTCGTTCCCCTTGGTTGCCGTGACGTCCTGCAGCAGAACACAAACAACATCAGCACCGGCCGTCCCAAGCCGAACCGGGCCGAGCCGAGCCGACACTCACTGAGGTTTTGACCCTGTTGTCCTTCGGGGGGAGCTGTAGGCATTTCTTCCAGTCGTCTCCAAACTTGATTCCTCCGCCGTCCTGGTTGCTCCCGGCTGGATTCTTTCCTTGAGTTGATGCTGGGGGTCCTGCGGCAGGTTTGGTCTGTCCTTTGAGCTGCCCGTTCTGCTTATTCAGTCCCATCACGACCGGACCGAGGTTTTCCGTTCGGGCCGTTGCCATTTTTCCTGAACTTGTTTGTTTTTTTTTAGATTTTTTGTCTCTTAAATTCTGTCGTCAGTAAAAAATCCTAGTTTAATAAAGCGTTCAACAATATTCTCTGTGTCCAAAGCGCTTTGCAGAGAAACGGCTCAGTAATATTTACATATAAACACGAAGCTGCAGCTCATCACACTGACCGCTGCACAGCCGACAAAAACAAAACTAGTTTTTACACAAAAACTCTTCCAAATGAAGAGAAATCTGCAACCATGTGCAGAAAGAGACTCGTCCACGATATAGAAAAATTATACGTGAACAAGCATCGAAGTGGTTCCAGTCCTGAAACAGAACAACTGAGGCAATCTGCACCAAAATGAGTTTCTACCGTCAATAATATCTCTGCTTTTTACTGCCAGTCCCAGAGAGCTGCTGCATGTCCCTGATCCAGAGAACAGGAAGTCCAACTTTGTACACGGTCGTCTCCAGAAAGCCAGTATTTCATTTATTTCCACTGGGAGAGGTTCTGTTGCTTCATGTGTGGAAAAAAAAGTAAAGATCCAACAAGGATTTTAGTCCAAAGCAGAGAAGCTTTCCGCCCTTGTAGAGTCCTCAGTGCGTTTCCGTTGTGCTCCGGGTTTATTCCTCCTCCTCTCCGTCGACAGCAGGGATGATCCGGTCGGCCCGAAGCGTGCAGCGCCGCAAACTCCCCGCCTCCAAAAGATCCAGACCGACGACTCAAACGTCCCACCTGGAAACAAACCATCCAAACAAAACACTTCAGCTTCCAACAGGCAGGACGAATCAACTGTCAAAAGGCCGCGGCGCCTCCGCTTTCCGTCTGCAAAACACTGAAGAGTAAAACGTTACAGGACTTCATCAGGACTTAACGAGTGAAAACCAAATGGTTAACGTTCAGAGGCAGTGAAAACAGAAAAACAACCTCAGGATGTGTCGAGATGCTTTATTTGTCTACCAACTTTAAAAACAAGAATTTTCTTCTCAGATCTTCTTTGGGAAACCTGAAACATTTAACAGCAGCAACAGTTTCTGGGTCGACTTTAAGGTGAAAAACACAAGTTCACCAAACACAATTTACACTTTTTTCTAATCTGCAAAATAACTTTTTCAGCAGAAAACAGTTTTATGGCCGTTTGTACATAAAAATGCAGAAATTGATTATTTTAGTCACATTTTTTAATCTAAACCAGATTGAAAAAAATCTCTGCTTTAAACTCTGCACTGCAGATAAATCAGTTTAATAGTGAAATCACTGCCGTTTTCAACTGAATTTGGCCCGGTTAGCCGTTCAGGATGAGCTCAAAGCTCAAAGGTAGAGTTTGTTGTTTTGATGCTTCGCAGGTGAAGCCAGCAGGTGTGTCCGGAACACACCTGCTGGGGAACCGAGAAACAGAAACAAAGTGACTCACTGAAGGTTGGAGGGGCTCACGTTGTTTAAGCTACGGCTAACCAGAGCTTAACGTCTACTTCAACAACCACAGTCAAATTCAAACTAATCTCCGAATTGATATGTTAATTTATATGAACATACATTCCAGTTGGTGGGGGGTTCTGGTGGGTTTTCCGGTTCTGTTTGACTCGAGAAGCTTTAAGGTTGCGTTGAAACTGCGCGTCAGGAAAGACATTAGCAGCTAACGGCTAAAACAAACTTAAAACTAAAACCCGAGCGCACACACTCCGACTAAAAACCACACGATTTACTTATTTAAATGCAGACAAAGTTATAAAAAACATTTTTTTATAATATTGCACAAACTTTGGCCTTTATTTGCTTATGAACGTTTGACGCTTCATAAATCCAACACAACAGCGAGCCGTTAGCACGGAGCTAACGTGCCAACAACCGGGTTTTAACCGGCAGGGAGCCCTCCAAAGCCGGATAAACATACCTGAAAAGCTGCGTTACTGTACGAGCGATGCTCTGAGTGTGGTGAATTAACAATTTTCTTCCAAATTAGCTGAAAATATCTTGAAATAATTCGTCTCTATTGTGTTTCTTCTTCCTTTAAATCAACATGGTCGCCTCCTCTTCTTCGATGAATCCCTGCGACTTATTATCAGGCGTCTGGGGTGACGTTTCTGCCACCTGCCGCCGGACTGGAGTATGGCAGCTGTTTTTACCCTGAATCCACAGCTCTGAATTAAAACAGTCTACATTATAAGAAGAAAACTTTGTAGTAGGAATAGCTTTATTTTATTATGTTTTTGTTACAATGTGATTTTTCCAAACTGAATAAATGTTATGAAGTTAAGAGTCGTTATGGCGTTAAAAGTCAGAATATGTATAATAATTTGTTTTTACATATCTATACCAGGTGGGGGCGCTAAATTTGGCCATTTAAAACTTCAGCTAGTTTTAAAATTTGCGACATTTATTTACTGATAACTTTCTCCTGGGTATTTAGCAGTATGTGGAGGACTTATCCTGCCAACAACAACAATAAATAAATGAGGAAATAAATAATTATAACATAATTAATTTCCTAATTTAGTATTAAACATGGAGAAACAATATGTAGTTTTACGATTTTCTTTCTTTTGTTTGTATTTCTTTATAATTCATGTACAAAACTTTAAACAGCCTTGTTGCTGAAAATGTGCCTTACCTAATTTATTTATTAAATAGAAAAAATTTCCTTGCGTATTTAGTGATTAATTTCCCAATTTATCTTCAATTATTTCATAATCATGTTTTAAATTTTATTTATTTTCAATTTTATTTCATAATTTCTGTACATTTTAAATATTTTCTCATTGTCAGTTTTAGTCCATCATTTATTTTGAACCTTTTTCATAATTTATTTATAGATTTTATTTAATCCTTTATTTTGTATTTTATTTCATGATTTATTTATTTAGCTTTATTTAATAATTGCTAAATAAATGGCGAAATAAAGTTAAATGTTATTCTTATTATTTTCTCTAGGTTTTTCTTGACGCACTGCAGTAAAACTGGACAGTGAATTTATTCCTGTTTCTGCAGACGACTGTAAACATCTAAATATTCCAACAGACCCAAAAGGTTCTGCTAGTTCGGGTTTATTGCACTCTGGAGTTTGTTCTCTTCACAAACTGCTGTAAACATCAAATTACATGTTGGGTCCAAACGAAACAATATTAATAACAACACGGTTCATATGGAAGGAACTTCCTGTTTCCTGCTGGAGGCTGGAAGAGGAGCAGGAGGTTCTGTTAAAGGCACAGCGGGTCAGAATCCCAACCTTCACAGGAGAATTAGTCTTTGCTTTGGGAGTGTCTCAGAACCTGAGGGAAAGGTTTTCTCCTGCGGGTTTGAATGTTCCTCTAATCAGAACCTGGAGCCCGTCAGTCGGATCCGGTTTTGCTGTGCAGTTCAGGTTTAAAGTGCAGTTTTACTTCCTGTGGTGGCAGAACCGACCCGACGACGCGGCGCTAAGTCTGCGGCGCGGCGTCCGGCTGGAAGACCATCCGGATCCGCGACACGCAGATGTCGCAGGCGTACTGCGTCTCCTTGCAGATCTGCGCCAGGCTGAGGAAGCCGTGAGGAAGGTCGTCCACCACCGTCAAGGTCACCGCCTGGCCCATCGCCCGCAGCTTCTTCGCAAACATCACCGAGTCGTCCAGCAAGGCGTCCAGCGCCGACGCCTGCAGGGAAACGAAGCAACCCGTCAGTCCAAACTTCACCGTGTTTTATCATCAACACAGAGTGGAGAAGAACTGCTTGTTCAAAATCTGAAAAGTGTGGAGTGCACATACGTTCAAACAGGGGGATTTGAGCCAGTCAAAATTTGACTGGAGTCAAAATTTACTTGTGGGCAAAGAAAATAATAATAATAATAATAATAGCAAAAAGAAAATTCACACCGAGTTGTGAAATTATAAATCATTTTCAAACAGCATTTTACAGATTAGGTTCCATGCTTCTGGGGGCGGGACTTCCTCCGAAGGCATTTTGTGTGAGCAGCAGCTCTTCTATTGGTCAGTGCGGGGCAAGTCGACCGTTTCTATTGGTCAAACTTTCCCCCATAGTTTCTGGGAACCTGCTGTGAGTTCTGCCTCCCAAACAGAACCCGTCTTTCTTTCACCTGGATTTTTATGACGGAGCATAAACCTTTAGAAACTGGACCATGAACTGGTTCTGATCCGGGTTCTGGTTCTGCTGGAAGTTTCTTCCTGTGAAACAGCAGGTAGAGAAATGACCTGAGCTTTTCCTTCCTGTCTTACCACCAGGTGAACCGGCGGCAGGCCCTTCAGCAGGCCGCTCGGCGCCAGCAGAGGAGACACAAACGGGTTCCTGATGACGGGGCAGGACGTGAGCAGGACGCAGGCGTGGCATTCGGACCGCAGCGGCTCGAAGCCGTCCGGGTAGTGAAGGATGTCGGCGGCGGCGCCGGCCGACGCCCTGCGTTGGTCGGCGCCTCGGCGCGGCGGCGGCGGCGCGGTCCGGGCCGGGTCCAGAAGGGACTGGATCCAGTTGGAGGCTCCCTGGGTGAGGTCGCTGAGCAGCAGGGCCGTGTCCCGGCCCAGAGCGCTCAGGCTGCCGCGCCGCTCTGCAGGCTGGACCGTCTGGAAGGCCGAACCTGGAGGGAGTGGGCCGGGTCAGTACCGTCAATCAAGTTTACTGCTGCTGGCACATTTCAGCAACAAGGCAGTTCAAAAAGCTTCAAAACACAAAATAAAAACAGCGCGCAGCCAACCAATGAGAAAAACAATCATCACACTTTGATCACCAAAATCACAGACACTCATGGAATTAGTTCATCAACGTTTCATTTATTATGTTTCAAAATCAAATCTAACCTGCTGGATCTTTAGATTTAAAGGACCTCAGGGTTTCGGCTGCTTTTCAGTTTTCTGGAAGTTTGTTCCAGATCAGCTGAATGCAGTTTGGTTCATCCAGTTTTCCCTTCAAATTATCGAAGCCACTTTAAAATACCAACAGAATCACATGAATCCAGTTTTATTATTTCCCTTCCCAGGAAGCAGAAATCTGACGTGCGACGCTTCCTTCAGCCGGTTGGGATCGCTCCTCGGTCTACTCAAAGGCTGCACACTTTTTTTTTTATTTTTTTTTACACAAAACCTTTCTGAAATAATCAGATTTCAGTTCTGCTTTAGGGCGTCCTGTCACTTTAAATCCACAAAAGCTGCTGCTGCTGCTGGCTGGCGAGTGTAAACTCAACGCCGCAAGCGGACGCTCAATTATACAACCGTACGTCTTTGAAATGATGAGCAGGACATCGTGAAGTTATTTCAACAGGGCAGAAATAGTAACAGTAAAGGTGATTGGTGTGCAGCTGGCCAATCAGACGCTTGGGTTTTTCTGCAGCGACACAGAGCAGCAGATCAATTACAAAAAGCTGCTCTAAAAATGACGAGTTTAGTTAGATTCACAAATGTAATTATTATACTCAATAATAAATTAGGACCTTAGGAATATATTAAAAAGAATGTCAATATTTCCAATTTCATTTAAGTAATATATGACTGTAAGAAGACCATTTACAGCCGATTTTAAGGAGGAAAATTAGATAATTATGTCTTTAAAAAGGTGAATATTAATTAATTTCCTGCTGGTTACAGAAAGCGGTGGGCAGGGGGGCCACGGATCCCGGCCCCAGGAGAAGCTGTGAGCGGCCCTGGAGGCTGGTTTTAACCCCCCTCTCCTCCCTCATTGTCCCGTTTACACGTAAATCTCCTCGCTGACCTGCGTTCCGCTCCAGCGGCGCCGGAAGGTTCTGCTGGGCTAAACGAGCCGCGAGGCTCCGCCCACATACCTGCGTAGGCGTTGATGCACCTGGAGAGGACGCCCAGGGGCAGCAGGGGGTCGATGAGCGTGAGCAGGCGGGAGGGCGAGGCGTCGGTGGTGAGCAGGGTGGCGGGGTAGGCGGCCATGATGCCGTCGGGGACGCGGACGCCGGCGGTCAGCGCCCTCATGGAGACGGTGATGCAGAGGTTTCCGCCGGCGCTGTCCCCGGCCAGGCAGACCCGCTCCGCCGTAGAACCTGGACCAATCACATGGTTCTGTCATCAACCAGTGTTTCCACCAGACACACGTCAAGCACTGTGTTTGTAATTTCATCAAAACAGGTAAATGTAAATGATGCAAATAATAACAAAAAGAAGAAGCAGCGTTAATTTCTTTTTCACACCTTTACCAGGTAAAGATGCTGCTAAAAATGACAACCAGTAAATAAATGAGGAAATAATTAAAACATGTACATTTATCTACTAATATACTTATTAAAGGCAAAAAATATTTCCTCCTATATTTAGTTATTTATTTTGTAACTTTTATTTATTTTAAAATTATTTTTTTATTTTCTATTTTATTTCATAATTTATTTCAAGGACGAAACAAAATAGAAAATAATTAAGTTGTTTTCAATTTTAAATGAGTAAATAAGAGAAAATAAACAAGTAAAATTATAAAATTAGTAGAAAAAGTGATGAGAAACTAAAGTTGAGAATAAAATAAATAAAGAAATATAACGACTATTAAATAAACAAAAATTTAAAACTAATACATTTCAAAATAAATGAGGGAAATTAAATGCATTTGAAAATAAATTTAAAAATTTTTTTTATTGTATTTCTGCTGGTTTGCTTCATTAAAAGAAAACGTTCAGTTTTTATATATTTTTTAAGTCTTGACTAAAAAAAAAAAGAAAAATAAAATATTGAGCAACAAAAACAGGATTTCTGTCTCTTTCTTTGAAAATCTTGTGTTTAGTAAATTTGAATAAACTAACTAAAAGCAGCAAAGTAACTAGTCCGGCTTGTTGCTCAGATTTTCTTTATCTGCACTTTACAAAACAAACAAAGCTGCAGGTCTTCCTTCCCCTTTAGTCTCACTTTTTGCTACTGAAATCTGGAGGATATTGTTGCAAACCAGCACTGGAAAAACTCCCGCTTTTTCTTTGCTGCAGGTCCAAACAATTCCCTGAAAATCTTCCAGTTTATCCGAAAACACGGCGGCCGGAAAGCACAGGTAGCGCCAACAAAGATCACATTTCTCCTGCTTGGCTCTGAACACAATCCCTGCAGGTGAAACCGGGCCTTACGGGTCGGTTTCACCCGAAGCACACCCGACCGTTCTTCACAGAACAGATTTTTATTCCTGGAAAGTAGAAAATCGGAGGAGGAGATGAAAATCTGTGATTTCAGCTTCTTTCAGAGCCCGATTGTGATTTAGTCCGACCGCAGATGTCCTGGTTCTGACCTCGCAGGTTCTGCAGAGGACGGGTTACCTTTGGTCAGCACACATGTATTCCTCAGCTTCTGATTTCAGCTTCCCAGGAGTTTCTTTAGCAGCGTTTCTGGACGGTTCCTTTGGTCACTTTATACTTTATAACATTGATTGAAAAACTGATTAGATTTTAGGATAAAAAAAAACAATTATAGTTACAAATTTATGGTTAAAATCTGAATGTTTTTATGTGTGATTTTCTTCTCATCATGTCTCAAACTTTCTGAGGCCCTCCTTGCATCCTCTTTGTGGCCCCCCGTCATCATGGAGGCCAAGGAACCCAGCAAAGAGGTCAGAGGTCAGAGGAGAACTAAACTGAGTCTTTTGGCCTGCGTGCCATCACTGCACGCTCCTGCTGAGGCATGGTGGTGGCAGCATCATGCTGTGGGAAGTCTGGGCTGGAGGTTAACCACCCCAAACATGCAGCTGGAGATATTATGGGATGGTTCAGATCAGAGCAGATTCATGGGTTAGAATGGCCTAGTCAAAGTCCAGAGCTTAATCTGTGGAAAAGCTTGAAAACTCCATCTGCAGCAGGTGGACGAGTAATAATGAGAATAAAATGTATAAAACATAGATTAGAAAAATATATTTCAATAAAATAAATTGTATTTATTTTTGCACTTCCAGACATAAAATGATCAAAAAAAGGAACCGAATTGTTTTTACTCCGATTTTCTTTTCCATATTTTCTACGAAGCTCCAGACAGAGCAACTTTTTATGAGATTACTCGATTAATCGTCAGAAGAACTGACGGATTACTTTGTGTATTATTGATTATCGCTGGGCAGTAGTTGGTGGAAACGTCTTCGGTGTTTCCTGACGTGAAGCACATACCCAGCAGGTGGCAGTGTTTCAGCGCCCAGCAGTAGGCGTAGAAACATTCCTCCAGCGCCCGAGGAAACGGCGCTTCAGGCGACAGAGAGTAGTCGACGGACAGAACCGGGACGCTCAGCTCCTTCGACCAGCTACGGAGGTAATTCTGAAGAAAGAAAACAAAAACACAGAGCATGGTGATCTGATCTGAAACGATTAATCGCGATTAATCAACATCCTAATTAATCGTCAAATCGTTTAGTAAACGATTAATCGTTAACTGGAAGAAACAGACTGAAATAAATGCTATTTGCTGAAATAACTCCACAAACAGAGCTGCAATTAAGCCGACACTCTACAAAAATATGTATAAAATTTGAATTTAAAAATGATTTTTCTGTAAATCTGGTCTATCTAGAACTCCTGTAGTGGCAGTTTCAGCTTCACATTCTGCAAGAAAATATCCTGAAGCATCTTTTTCTATCCGATTATGAGTCTGTTAACCCAACAATCAGCAGGTCAGCTGCAGATGCTTAGGAATGCTGTTAAAATGTTTATTTTCTTATCTAAGTGGCTACATAATCAATTAATCGTCAGAATAATCAATTAATCATGCAACTGTTTATGCATCGCCAACTCACAACAAATTTTGTTTCAAGGCACTTTAAAAAAATATTTCAATTCATCATAATAATTGATTAATCATCATAATAATCAATTATTATAATAACCAATAACTTTATTCTGCTCTGCAGGAGACGCAGTCAGATTTTCTCAATATTGTATAAAAAGGATTAAAGAAAAATCTGCTTAATGGGCCAATTTTTATTTTTACCGGATTAATCGTTTAATCAACAATCAGATTAATCGATTAATCATCAGAATAAGTGACTAAAGCAGTAATTGCAGCCGTAGATCTGACTCCTAATCCTCAGGGAGTTTTAGCAGCGCTGCGCTCGGTTCACCTCGTGGGAGCGGGACGTCTGGGCGACGAAGCCGCCTCCGTGGAAGTGGATGAGCAGCCATGGCGACGGCGGCTTCTTCTGCACCCAGGGCAGACGGGGCGAGGCGACGGGCGCCACGTCACCCTGGGAAAACCCCAGCAGCTCCTCGCTGTCCTGAAATATGACAGGAGCACCGCGTTGTTGCAGCAGCGGGAGAAACGACAGGAAAACCAAATATTTATCATGTCTGACAGTAAAACCGTTTCACGTTTAGTATTCGGTAAAATTGCCTTTAGGGGTGTATAAAAAATCAACTGACATTCAAAATCGCAAAAGAAAGTCAAACAAATCCGCCGTCTGTCAGTCTCCAAACGAAACTGTTTGCTAGCAACACATCAGTGTTTATGAAATATGCAAAAGAAAAATCAAAT
Organism: Girardinus metallicus; assembly: GCA_903067095.1. Lineage (NCBI taxonomy): Eukaryota > Metazoa > Chordata > Actinopteri > Cyprinodontiformes > Poeciliidae > Girardinus > Girardinus metallicus. The sequence continues at coordinate 27,788 of CAEGAE010058342.1, forward strand.
CAAAAGTGGAAAAATGCGGCGTTTGCACATGAAGAAGCTGAGCTGCTACCAAACGATTAGTGGAGCCTCAAAAGCTCAGAGATGTTCTTACTGGTCGGCACTGCTAGCTAAAAGCTTAGCTGCAATAACCCTAAAGAACTAATTAAAGCATTAGCTCCACTAGCGCTAGACCACAACAGCAACATGGTGCTTGGAGGAAGCTAAAGCGCTAAACTCAACCAGGTTAATGTGTTTACATCCGGCTCTCTTCTGTCCATTGTCATATTGATCCTGTGTGTCTCTTATTTTAAATAAAATTATTCAAAACTAACTACTTGAAGAATTTATAACAGTTAAGAAACAAAACAGTTCAATAAAAATTCAGTTTATTGAACTGAAATTTTACAAAGCAGCAAAGTTAATTAGTGCTTTTGAATTTATCTGGAAAAATTAACCGAGGGGAAGCAAAGCGACCTAAATCTTAGCTAAAACGCCAAACAAAGCACTTTAGTGGAAGCATGCCTTTCATCTTTGCTTGAATTTCAGGTTCAGTTTAATTGATTTGTTGAACCGACTGGCCTGGAAAGAGAAAATAACTTAAAACAGTCTGGTTAAATGAACTGGTCCAACAGAAACTCTGCAGAATCTCCTGCTCTCAACTAATCTGTTCATTTTCAGCCTGATTAATGCAGAAAACAATCTGAGCTGCTGAGCATCGTTTCCCTTTATCGTCTGTTTCCTGTCTGCACTGAAACCGGACAGCACCGCCTGGCTGGACGTTGAGTTACGGCTCCACGTGAATCAGCGTTTGCCCCGGTGTGTTATCAGCCTGGCGGGCTGCCTGGCTTTACTTCCCCCCCACCAGGATAAGCACTGTTTGTTTATTTTAAATAGGTTTTTTATACACCAGTAACAGTGACAGTAAAGACGGATTAAGTTACGTTTATAGTTTAATGGGTCAACTGGCCTCACAAGCTATTATTTCTAAATTATGATGCCTGCTTTAAATTATTGTAACTTTTAACACTTTTTAACAGAAAACTGGGCTCAGCAGGTTCTGGGGGAACCCGGCTCACCTGGCCGTCCCGCAGGTCGTAGGAGATCAGCCTCATGTGGACCGGCCCCGGGCCCCAGTGGGCGACGGGAGGCGACACGCTGGTGGACAGCGTGGGGTCGGAGGCCAGAGGGAGCCGCAGGCTTTCTGGAGGCACGGTCAGCGTGAGGTTGACCTGCACCGGGTTGGAGGCGATCCGGGTGAAGCCCTGGGAGGAAACAAACACGAGGAATGAATGTCTGCATCGCAGCGGAGCTACTCCGCCGATCTGATGACTTCAGTAGCTTTTGACGCTGCCTACTGATAAAATGTCGGACTCTGTGACGTTCCAGAAGGACTTCCAGAAGTGCAAGTCCAGATTCTGGGTGATGCGTTCGAACTCGGCGCCTCGCAGCTCCGGGTCGATGACGTACTTCCCTGAGGTGAGGAGGGACAGAGCGGCCGTTCCTGCAGGAAGAGGGAAATGCGTCACGTCGGAACGGGACCGTCAGTTAACGGCTGTTTTCACATCAATACGGGAACAAAGTCGGAACTTTTGTAATATTTCCAGCTGCTGCGTGTCGCTTTCACAAACAAACCAAACCCTTTGAGTAGGCCGTGATTTTTTTCCCACCAGGCTGAGCGCAGAAACCAGACACAGTTAGACTGATCTGGGCGCATATATATATGTGAAGGAAGAATAATTAAACCAGAGTTCACTTCAACCGAACCCAGACCGAGGTTTGGAGGACCAGAGGTCAGAGGTCGTTCACGCCTCACCGACCGGACCGGACTTTATAGGCAGACTGACTGGAGTTGGATTAAAGTGGACTGAACAGGGCTGGTGGGAATAAACCTAGAGAGCTTCACCTATGCCAGACTGCTGTCTGCCGTACGTCTCTCCATAGGAAACCATGCTGATGACGATGGTCTGGAGGAAAGGTCGCAGAGCAGGAGAGAACTGAAAAAAACCAACCAATCAATTAACAAGGAACTTTATTTATCCCAAAAAATGACAATTCAGTCTGCAGCTCTCTGGTCAACACAACAAAAAAACAAAACTACAAACAATCTGATGCAACCGTTTCTATGACGGCGTGTTTGGGATGTTAGAGAGAGAAAAAAGTGGGAAATTTCTCCCAAAAGCTGATATTAATCTCAGACATTTTTTAATAAAAAAACAAGGAAATTTCTGAGTTTGAAACAGTTTTGAGTTCCAAAAGTCAAAAATCTGCTCATGTTTTTTGTTTTTGAGGAATCTTCTGAAAATTTTCAAATGTCATTCTGAAATTCATAAAAGACAAAATAAATAGATAAATAAATAAATCAACGAAGCAGCACTTAAAGGTGAAGGTGTGGCGATCAGGACAGGTGGGAGCGTAACGCTGCCGGCTCACCTGGAAGCCCAGGCAGCGTCCGTAGAAGCAGGCCTTGTGCATGGAGCTGTACTCCTGAACGAAGCGGTCGCTCAGGTCGGCGTCCTGCGGCGAGTACAGCTGCCCGTGGGCGTTGTCGTGGATGAGCCGCTGGGCGAGGTGGAGCAGCGCCCGCAGCTGGCAGAGGGCGCTGCAGTACGCCTCCATCTCCGCGGCGTTGTGCTCCGCCCGGAAGAAGGCTCCTCTGCAGTTGGAGGCGATGTAGCGACCTTTATGGATGATGTGCACCAGGCAGGACTGCAGCACCTGCAAGCAGCAGAGGACAAATATCAGACGCAGCAATTATTTTAGTTATCAATTACGCTATCGATCGTTTATATTCCCCTTAGGTGTGGCTGTGTTTATCTCTGTGTTGTTCTGTGATCGACTGGTGACCAGTCCGGGGTGACCCCGCCTCTCCGGTGTGACCCCGCCTCTCCAGTGTGACCCCGCCTCTCCAATGTGACCCCGCCTCTCCAGTGTGACCCCGCCTCTCCGGGGTGACCCCGCCTCTCCGGTGTGACCCCGCCTCTCCGGTGTGACCCCGCCTCTCCGGGGTGACGCCGCCTCTCCGGTGTGACCCCGCCTCTCCGGTGTGACCCCGCCTCTCCGGGGTGACCCCGCCTCTCCGGGGTGACCCCGCCTCTTGCCCGCTGGAGAGGCGCCAGCACCCTTGGCACCCCACAAGGGATAAACATGTATGAAGACCGTTGGATGGATTATTCTGTTGATTATTTTGATAATTAATTGGATAAAAAATTCTGCAGATTTTTCATTTATTGATTTAAAGGGGAAATACTGAATGTTCTTCAAGCGCATAGAGTCATTTTACAGCAGGTAAGAACTATGTTACTAAAATGCCATATACGACAAATATGACTCAAAAGAAATTTGACTTCCTGATTTATCACCTTGAAATTGGGCCTCTGTCTCTTTAAGAAGCTCCTGCTCTTTCTGAAGCTCCGCCTCCAGGAAGTCGTCCCAACATGGCTCCTCTATTAACCCTTTAGCAACGTTTTTACCGGCGTTACTCCCAGAACTAGCTCCTATCCTGAGCTCAGCAGCTCCATCAGGTCTTTGCCAATAGCTGCTGATGACTATCAGTCTAGAAACGGAACCATTTCTAAGGTTCTGGACTCCAGAGAACCTCAGAAGAACCATGATCAACACATGGATCATCTGAACTCTGGTTCTCCAAACCTCGGTCTGGGTTCGGATGAAGTGAACTCTGGTTCGGTTTGAATGTGAACGCCAAGCGGAGCGGACACCGCTCCAAAAGCAGGAAGTGGACTACAGCGCAGGGCATTCTGGGTAAATACAACCAAAGCTAACATGCTATCCTAGCGCTAGCAGAAGAAATGGTTCATGGTCTTTACCCAAAGACTACAGAGAAATCCTCCAATCACTAAAATCTGACGTTTCCATTTTTGTTTGTTTGTTGTCTTCTTCAGAGGTTTTTGTGTTGTTTCCTTCAGAGGTTCTTGGTATAGCGCCCCCACAGGCGAGGAGGGGAACAGGTGTTTCAAAGCATTTGGATCTTTTGACTCAAAATGAAACAAATGTTGCAGTTTTGCTCCCCAACCATCCGAGTCGACCAGAACTTCTAACAGATCCTGAAAGTGCGCCTCACCTTGACCAGCGTTCGGTATCCGTTTCCAGGCGTCTGGGCGTCGAAGTCGTAGTGATGGTAGACGGCGGTGAAGCTGGCCACCACCGGCTCCAGGGCGCGGCCATGTTGGCGAATCCTCCTCATACACGCCACCAGGCGCTTGGTCACGGTGCCGTACGGCGACTCGGAGGGGCCACTGAGGACACAGATGTTCTCCTCACAGACCTTATCCAGAGCTGTGAACACAGCCGAGTGGTCCATCTCTGAGTCTGGAAGGAGGAAACCAGAGAAAGGAAGCTTTAGCTGCGGTTTATATCAGCCTGCGGAGCTATCAGCGGTCATGTGATGCGGTCAGTATCTGCAGAGAAGAAGACAATCATCAAGGTTAAACACACAGGTCCTGCTGGGCTCATCCCGTTACTCACCGCTCCGCTGATTAATCTGAACTCGTGTTATCTGTTCGGTCAAGGGTTGAATCCTCAAGGCAGGACTTTGAACCAATGAGAGAAGCTGACTGAGTCTGCTCCAGAGCAGAATACACAAAATATTCACACCCCTCCGACAATTTATTGTGTTACAACCTCCTCTGGCTGCAGATCCTCGAACGATTAATCCATTATTCTGAAGGTTAATCTGTTAATTACATTTAAAAACTAGAATTTTTTATTTACATAAGAAATACACAAAAATGCACAGAAATATTTTACTTCCTTTTTTAATAAGAAATCAAACATTTTATTGCCTTTTGATGAATGTTTGATCATTTGTAGCAAAGATGCATCTGCAGCTGAAACACACTTTAACATAAAAGCTGTTTCTGCTTCCATCAGTACAGCTGAGGGCTGATCTGCCGATCAATTATTGATTCACTGACTAATGATTGGACAGAAAAAGTAGATTAACATGAGATTTTACACTTGACAAAACTGAAGGAGTTTTGGGTGGAACAGCTTTTCAGATAGATAATAAATCAATAATCAATAATCACGATTAACTGTTTCAGCTCCACATTCATGTTTTTAAAACATCTCCAGCTGAGTGAGATTTGACAGAGGAATTCTGTGAACAAAGCTTTTCCAGTTCTGCCACAGATTCAAACTGGGTCTGGACTTTGACTAGGCCATTTTAACCCAGAATTGTCCCGGATTTAGATCCAAACTTCTTCCCCGTTGACGTTGCCACCACCATGTTTCACTAGCCGTTTTCTAATGCGCATTTTGAAGTATCACTTTAGAAACCGCGAAATTCAAAGTAACTTCTTCATTTTTGCCAAAAAAGGTTTTTACGAACGCTGGAGGAGCTTTTCCCAAAAAGAGATAATGCACCAAAGGAGAGAAGGAAAATACGTTTGCTGAACAAGTTCTGACTTGGTGAACTCTCCCATCCACTGGTGGGCCTCTGCCTTACCAGAGGAACAGAAACCGTCTCTGGTCCATGTTAGTTTGCAGCCTTCACTTCCTGTTTATTACAGCTATATGCTGTAATAAAACAAACTGTAATAGAACAAACAAATCATTTTACTTCCATTTGACATTTAGTCTCTACTTATTGTTGGTTTTTCACGCTGAAGTTTGTGGTAGAAAAGCGAGAAGATGTGGAAAAGCTTCTGAGGAGTGAAAACTTCTGCGATGCCGAGCATTCGAAGCTGAATAATCGTAAACGATCCGACAGCCGTGGTGTGAGGGCCGACTGTCAGAGACTCGTGTTGTTTATCTTTCTGCAGGACCTGTGTTGACTTTCCTGAACGTTGTGTCACTCAGATCGATACGGAGAAACATCAGAAACTTTAACAGAAAAGCTCAAAAAAATCCTGCGTTAATCTTTTAAAATGAGGAGGAAATGTGGGGTAATCAGTATCTGATTAGAGTCAAACGAGAAGTCGGAATGTTTTTATACAGATTTTCCTAAAAAAACATGGACAGCTTCCTGCAGAAACACATGCAAACATCCAAGCAGGGACCATTTTCTTACAGCAAAACATTACGATTCATGTGTTTTAGATTTAAAACACTGAATAATCTGTGCAGAAATATTTCACAACAGAAAACTCTGAACAGGCTGATGGCTTTGACTCATCCTGCCACACAAAGCTCTTAAAATGGAAGATCGACGCTTCTACCAAAACGTTTTCAACCGTTAATGTGATGCGTATCATCAAGAAAAGCTGAAACTCACCAAAGGAAGGAAGTGCTCCTCTTATCTTCTTCATGTTATTATTATTATTATTATTATTATTATTATTATTATTATTATTATTATCCACTCCTTCATTTAAAAATGTCAGTTTCAAACTAAATATTGAGTTAGGAAGCTAAACAATTAGCTGGCTTGTATTTCATTTGGATACTTGACTTACTAGCTAAATGTTTAGCAAATATTTGGGAGCTAAATATTTAGCTTCAAACCAAATATTTAGTTGGGAACTAAATATTTGCATCCCAACTAAATATTTAGGTAGAAGATACATTTTCTTAACTCAACATTTAGTTTGCTAAGCTGCAATGTGGCTCAGCCACTTGGTTCTGGTGAAAGGGAATCCTAATTTTTCAGCACAAGAAGATATTCTGGACAATTTCATGCGTCCAACATCTTGGAGACAGTTTAATGTAACACAACACAAGGTCTATGAAGACGTGAATTCAGAAAACTGACCTCAACCTGATGAGAAACCTTCTGGGTTTTTTAGATGGGCTATTCTGAGCCGGGTCCAACATCAGTGTCTGACCTCAAGAATAAACACACTCCTAAACATTGTGGAAAGCCAGAGTAGTTGGAGCGTGGATTCCTGAACACTTTTAACCGCTTTGCTGTAAAACATAACTACCCTGTAGTTTGTAGGTGTAATTGACTTCCGGTCCACCTGAGGCAGAGAAGTTTCCTGAAGCCACACCTCTGCTTCCAAAAGTTTCAGCTGCTTTAAAGTTTTTCTCTCCAACTTTGACCACAGACTTCCAGCTTATTAAACAGGACTCAGACGCAGCTCTTCCAGGACTGGGAGCTCTTTGTTTCCCGGCGGAATGTCCCAGTTTCCCCAGAATAAAAGCCGCTGTGGTCCTTTCAGCTCATCAGCTGATGGATGACGTGGAGCCGTCACCTGAACGCCACACCGACATCTGTCCCGCTTCCTGTCCAGAATGCTCCGTTTCTAATCATTACAGTTGAATCTTTATTTCCTGATTCACTCTGAAAAACAAACGCCGGGCTGCGCGACCATTTCCCCCTGGAGACAACTTCGCTCACGACACCGAGTTTGGTGACTTTAGTTGGGAATATGAGCCCCGCGAAGTGCCGCAGACACGCGGTGACGCCGCCGGAGGCTCACAGCACCGATCCGCGTCGAGCCGACGCGTTAAAAACCATCCAAACGCAACAAATATGCGATTCTGTGGTGTTTTAAACCCGCATGTAGACTCACCGATCCTTCATGTTCTGACGGGTCCGGCCTGCGCGCTCCCGCGTCCGGAGGAGCGCGCGCACCCCAGGCTGTTAGCTAACAGAAGCAACAGTTAGCATGAAATAAAACTCAATTCAATTCAGCGAAATCATTTTAAAGTAAAGGAAAACAAATGAAATAAAACAAAACTAAATTGAATTGAAGGAAAATTAATTCAGTGGACCAAAGTCAAATTAAAATAAATCAAAGAATGAAATGAAATTAAATGTGAAGTTAAATTAAATATAAAAGTCAATTAAGTTAAGGAATTAAATAAAATAAAACAAATTAAATTAAACAGATAAAAATGAAATGAAACTAAATTAAAATTAAAGTAAATAAAAAGTTAATTAAATGAAGTTAGACCAAATATCTCCAAATAAAAATAAATTAAACAAAAATAACTTAAGCTTGAATAAAATTAAAATCTCACATTAGCAATGAATCCATATATTGATGTAAAAAAATTTTTTTTATTTTTTTATTTAAATTCCAGACGTTTACTTGGGAGTTAATCTGTAAAAGCTTGCATGCTTAAATAAAAACACATCTAAAATTTCATCTTTCATCTGAAAGAGAAATAAAAAAATGTCTAAATTATGCCAAGATCATGTAAAATTAAGCCAATTACTGCATTTTAACACGCAGTTTGTTAAAATACTGTATGGCTTTACGAATTCAATTAAGCCAGACAAAAACTTTATAGAAAGAAACTCAAACACTGTTTTCACACTAACTGATAATAAATTAGTTTAAATCTGTGAAAAACGCCAAGCATGACGGTTTGAAATAAAAGCAGATTTTTTTTTTTTTTCTCCAGCAGCCATTAGACGTTGGACCGAAGGATGCGGTCGGCGCTGTCGATTTACCCCAGAAGAGCCTTTGTGTCAGGCTGGGTTCTGGCTGGAAAAGTATTTCCAAATCAATACGAGACGCAGGAGTTTTCAGTGAAGAGCAGCAGGTTGTGAAAGTGTAATCGATTTATTTTAAGACAGAACGAATGGAATGTAGTTCAGAGGGATCCGGTTGAACTGTTAGCACAGAGGCACGATCAGGAAGGCTTCATTTATTTATTTATTTCAGATTTGTTCAACAATGTCTGCAGAGAAGGAAGAAAAAACAGCTGCAGCAGGATTTTATTCTGATTTTCTTATTTCTCAAAAGTTAATATTTTGCAGTCAAACTGTGAAGATAAAGTTGGTTAAAGGTGGAAATCTTATTTCTTGGAAAGTGGAAAATTTTTTAATGGACCGATGAAAGGATTATTTTGTTCCTTCTCCTGACTAATACATTTATTTAATAGAATGCTTTCTACAGACTGTTTTCATTTGGTTGTTTTGTAGTTTACCTGAACAGGGTTTGTCTTCAATTACAGGTGGAAAAAGTTTCTAAATGATTAATTATGGTAAAAAAAAAAAAAAAGTTTTTTATCACAAAACTTAGCATGTTTTTAATGATTCTAAGTCAGAACCTAGATGTTGAATTTATTCTGATTTAATGACCTACCAACACAAAGTAGAGCGCTGCTCTGAAGTGATAATAAAAGATTCAAAGTGTTCAAAAGTTCTGACAAATAAAATGTGAAAACTCATTTTACTCACCGCCCCTTTTACTCTCATGTCCCTAAATAAAACAGCCAACTGCCACCAGAGTTATAGACTCCATAAGTCTGACTTTTATGTTTGCGGTTTGTCACAAACTGCACAGCAAAATGTGGAAGTGATCAGAGGACACCAGAACGGCCTAGTCAAAGTCCATACTTTTAAACTGAGTATTAGAATATAAACTTAATAAAACACGAGACGATTTGGAGTCATGTCAGATATTGGCTGATTATTTGTCGCAGATTATTTGGGACGTAAACTCTGCTTTCCCTTGAACACACACAAACACAAACACGGTTTTATGTTAGATCTTCACTTTAGTCAGAGTTTTTACTGGTATAAAACAAAGTTTTCGTGAGAATGAAACGTATAAAAATGTATTAATTTTCCCAGATATCGGCCAAAGTTTCTGAAATCCTGATTAAATGACGGATCTGGGTTCAACACTTTGTTCTGTCGGTATTTGTTCTTCAAGAAGTAAAGATTTATCCACAGAATCCAGACAGAGGTTAAAGGTCAATGCTGGAAGGCCCTCCAGATGACCTTCTGACCCTCAGGCAGGAGTCAGCAGCCATCTTGGTCAGGTGTTTCCTGTCCAGTGAATCAGCATGGCGGAGCTCCTTCTAAGTCAGTCAGCTGTCGAACCTGATGTGTCTCTTTGGACCCGGATCAGCGGCGGCGGCGCCATTAAGGCCGTGTTTATCCAACACCGCAGAGCGCATGGCGTTCCTCAGCTGACCAACATGCTGGCGCTCTAATGAAACCCCCTCCGCTCCGTCTCAGGCGCGAACCGCACCACGAAGCTGCATGAGAACATAGGAACTAAATTAAATATCTTATTTTGAAAGCACAGGAAGTTGAACTAAAATCATGCAACTTGATTCCATTTTGTAAAATGAGTCCATCTGGTTGAGCTGGACAGAGAAATTTGATTAAATCACTTTTCAGTCAATCAATCAATCAAGTTTATTTGTGTAGCAATAAGTGATTTAGATCATAAAAACACTAAAATACAAAGTCATGAAAACATCATATATTCAACAATTGAGAAAACCAGAAGCAAACATGACATTTTGCTGAGCACCATGTTCAAAATCATCAATAGACACAAATCTGTTGGTCAATATTTCATTTATTGTGGCTCCAAAGCAACCAGCTGGGTTTTAGTCTGGATTTAAAGGAAATCAGGGTTCCGGCTGTTTTACACTTTTCTGGAAGTTTGTTCCAGATTTGCAGTGCAGAGAAGCTGAATGCCGCTAGTGGGGGATTTCTGGTGTGGATATTCGATGTAGATGCTGCATAGAAACAGACAGCAGAAGAGATAAAATCTCCCTTTGTTGGTCTGGAAGAGGCAAGCCAGAGTTGAGTGGAAGGAAAAACTCATATTTAAATAATATGCTTGCATTCCTGGATGTTTTATTGTCGTAGATTTGTTAAGTTGTGAGTTTTCACCGTTTGTTTGAGTCACTGAACTGAATCCATCAGCCGGCGTTTGTTTAACCAATCAATGCATGTTTTCTTTGTTTCCTGAATGCTTTACTTTAACTAGCCACCTTCAGCTCCAAATATGGACTCAGAGAAACACAGGAAGTCTGTTCCTGACATTTAAATGATCCTTGGGGCAACATTTCCACTCTGGTCTCCTCTGTACAGGACTTTGTCCCACAAATCTCATCCTTCGTCTAGATTTACTAACCTCATTCCGGCAGCCATCTTGTTTTTCGTTTTACAGAGAAAAGGCTTTCTCCTTCCCTCAGGCGGGTCCAAACTTTTTATCAGCACAGAAGTACTCTTTTAGATTTTAAAAACTAAAATCACCAAAAATGCAGATATTTTAACCTACTCAATAAACTACGCATTAACTATTTTAATTAAATAATTTAAGAAAATTTTATTTTTTTCTATCTTGTCTTATATTTGAGACATTTTTGAATTCCCCCTCACTGTAATCAAATCTGCCAAATGGTATAAATAAAGTTGATTGATTTCTTGTTAAATAAAAGCAGTTGAACAAAACTAGAAAACATTTAGTTTGTCCTCAGCAGTAAAATCAGGCTTTAGGTCAGAGTTCGTCTGAAACCACAGCCAAGTTTTAATACAGAAATTAAAAGCAGATCTGGATGAACTCGCAGAGTCTCAGTTACCGTGACAACATAAGGAAACAGAGGATCACTTCCTGTTCTAGGTAACATTTTCTGTAAGTAAATCATTTCAAAGTCATAGTTTTAGATTAATTTACTCTTAAATTTTGGTACAGCAGGGCTCAAAAAAGAAGAAAAGAAATCAGCCCAGGTGCTGCAAATGGCCCCCGCGCCTCACTTTGAACACCCTGGCTTGAGCCATGCTGCCTTCGCCTCCTGGATCGCCCCGGCTCCGGTTCGGCCCGGCTCCGGTTCGGCCCGGCTTCATGTAGCTGGTCCTCTAATGAGCAGTCAACAGAGCTGTACCGTAAACACACGACTTCCTGGGAAAAGACGAAACCAAAGCTGAAAGGTTTTAGTTTCTGCTCAAGGTGTTTGAAACGGCGCCTCACAGCAGCAAGGTTGAGGGTTCAAATCCCGACCAGGACTGGACCGGATCCTCCCGGAAACTTTTCAGTTACACACAAATACACTTTCATTACTTTCACTGCAAAAACACAAAATGTTAGCAAGTAATTTTTGTCTAGTTTCTAGTGGAAATAAAACTAACTTATAGTAACTTTACAGCAAGAAATAGAAGCTTGTTTTAAGTAAATTATTCCTTTACATTGATTTATTGTTCTAGTTCAATTGGCAGATTATTCCACTGATAAGACATTTTCATGTTATAATAATCTGCCAGTGGAACTTTTTCATTAATTATCGACACTAATGTAGCTCCTATGCGTTGCTGAAAAGAAACTTTTGTCTCATTTTGAGTGAACCAAAACATTTCCACTAGAAACTGGATCAAAATACTTTATTTGTGTTTTTGCAGTGTTGTGTTGCTTTGTTACCCCTAATTTAGTGGAAGGAAAAACTCTAATGTTTTTCTGGGTAATTGTTTCTGTGTCACATTGTCTTATTTGCTTTTCAGTTTTGCTGGTTGTTGTTTTTGAATAAATAACCTCAAATTGCTGAGTCAGCATCTGTGAGCTGGTATTTATCAGCTGACTTCCTCCTGTTCGACCAATCAGAGCGTTTTCTCCGTTTCCTGCTGTCAGAACTACAGACTCATTCTGCATGATTATAATTGTGAGCTTCAACACTTATCTGTGCCAAGTACCTGGATGTGAAGCAGGTACTGCATGTCAAGCAAGACAGAAAGATGATGAGCCGCCATATTTGTTGGCAAACTGGGAAAAATGAAGCCTGGAAATAAAAAGTGTACTTTTTTTATTGTGATACTGTCAATACTTAATTTAACAGCCAACAGAAAGCAGGAAATCATAGATTATTAACTAAAAAGTAAAATACAGGTAGCGATGCTTTAATTTGAGGCCAATAGGAATGTATTTGTCCTAGAAAAAAGTTTCAAAAGTTGAAAATGTTAAACTTTTCACACAAATTTTCATGTTTTTTTTTTCCAAGTTTCTGAAATAAATCTCAAAATGTGAGTTTTCTCTATGAAATGTTCAACTTTTCAATCTGAAATTTCCTCATTTTTTCTAGAAAATTTCTGAAATTGATCTCAAAATCCTTTTTTTTTTTTTTTTGACAAATTTTCAAACTCATAAATTTCCAAATGTTTCTAGAATTTTCTTTTGGGTCTTTTGATGAAGATTTCCTCTTTTTTTCTGTCTACAGTGTCCCTAAAACACTTAATTAATATGTTTAACTGAAAGAGAAATAAAGAAAAGGCAGATAACATTAGGACAGAGCTGGAGTATGAACAAGAGGTCTCACTCTGACATAAATTGTCTGTTTCTGGTGCATTGCTGTTTTAAGCAATGCACCATTTGGTCATTGAATAAAGTTACAGGAGCTCAGAGTAATCAGAAACTGTACTCAAGTAAGAGTGGAGTAACTTTAGAACATCATCATTCAGGCAGAAGCAAAACTTTTTACGGCTCTTCAATCGTCTTCAGTAATGACCCAGACAAAGAGGAATCGTTCTGCTTTAGCCAGACTGAGGTGTACACCTGGAAAGGTCAAAGATCAGCACAAAGCAAAACGAGCGTCTGAAGAATCTCCCTCATGTCCGTCTAAATGAATTAGGCAAAAAAATCACAATGAAATAAAACAAAGCCATAATAAACGACCCAGAGCAATTTAAGCCGGATTCTCAGTTTATAAAGAAACAAAAGCATCTCTGAGGAAAGTGGTCAAACAAGCCGGTCCGGGTGAGACGCGGGCGGAGAAGGTGGAGCATCAGGATGGGCTGAGCTTCACCTGCGGTAGAAAACCCGATCCCGGTCGGCAGGACGCCAGAAAGCGGGCCGCCATGCTCTCTGAGGAACAGCGTCTGGATGTTCGGAGAGAAGTCAAAGGTCAGGACGTGAGCGCGGATCTGAGCGGCTGAAAGGAAGCAGACGTTTTTCCAGCAAACATGGCGGAGCGTTGGAGGTCGGCGCTGCTCCTCTGCCTGCTGATGGCGGCCTCCAGCCTGGCCAACAGCGAAACCCCGGTGGCCGAGAGCAACGGGGCCTCCGGCACCGTGAATGAGACCACCGATCCCGGGCACGAGACGGCCGCCATCACCACTCTGCCCATCGTGACGTGGAAATGGCACCATGTGGAAACGCCGTACCTGGTGGCGCTTTGGGTCCTGGTGTCCTGGCTCTGCAAACTCGGTGAGTCCAGAAAAACTAAGAAATACCACAAATATACAAAACTTTCTCCATCAGGTACGAAAGAAAAGTGAAACTCTCGACATTATGTCCAAAAAAATGTCCGAAATAAGTAAAAGTTTCTCCAACGGGACCAAACATGTAAAACTTTCTACACGTCAAAAATCATCAAAAAGAAAAAAAAACAAAACAGAAGAGCTTCAAAAAAACTGGACTGAGCAGAATTAAAGTGAATTAAAATATTCTCAAATAATAGCAAACGTATTTTTTGGTGCAGAAATTGAAATCAAATTCCACCACTGACAGTCGTCTACAGACAGAAACCAAAACTTCTTATTTAGCTCATTTGGTTTTTAAATTATATTTATGATAATAGTTAAACTTTCAAAGTGTTCAGTGCATCTTTTAAAGTTTGACATGCATGTATTAATTTTACTTAATTTCTGCAACAAGCTAAAACAAATAAACAGCTTGAGTGTCAAAATAGTTTTTTTGTTGAAAGTAAGAAATAAAGGAGCTTTTATTTAGTGTTAAATGTGAAAAAGCAGAACTTTAAACATTAAATATCACCTCGCAAACGTTCCGATTTTACTATGAGACGGAGGAAATGAAGGCAGAAGCAGTAAACCCAGGAATGTCCTGGTTCTGTCAGACTCCTGGCTCGTTTCTGGGATTACTGACGGACCTTCCAGCCTTCGTCATTCACTGAGGATGATGATGTTTGCTTTAATAAGCCCATCATTTCTCTAACAATAAAACATTTCACTGTGTTGGACTCGGAGGGATCGAAGGTGCCATAATTCAATCAGTGAAGCATTGAATAAATATTAATCTGCTTGATTAACTAATTAATTTGATCGTATTTCAAACTGAGCTGTTGGATTTAAAACAAAATGTTGCATCGTTGTGGGCACATGTCTGCTAGCGCGCTGAGAGCATTAGCTACCTGCTCATCCGACACTTTAGAGTTTTTTTTCCAACTTTGAAAATGTTTCTGATTGAATAAATATTAGAAAGGCCAATATTTATAATTCGCATTTTAGGATTAGAACAACTGCCATAACTGGTGCTTCAGCATTAGCAGAACTAATGTTTATGATTAGCGCTGATCTTTTCCACCCAAGTTGTTTTTCCAGGATTTATACATAAGAACATGCATGAAGCTGGTTCAGTTTGAAACATTTGAGGATTCGGGAAAGAGTTTTTCTCTTCAGGCTGCAGTGTGTGGAGTTTCCAGAAGTCCTTTAGTGCCAACTTGTCCTTCACTGTTCCTGTAAACGTCTCGGAGGCCTGAGCAGCGCTTAAAGACTTCTAACTGTTTCCAGGAACATTTTAAAGTTGTTTTCAGGACTCTGGGCTTTTTTAATGAGTTTTACTGATGATTTTCAGTCTGGTTGGTGTTTCTGTTTGGTGTCTTGTTCCGGTACAGAAACACAAGGTGTTTCTTTCCGACAGTCTGCTGGCAACAAAAGCCCCAGATTGTTTCTTTACCAACTTCTCTGCTGTGTGTTGTCACAACTGTGGCTCATCTCTTGAGTTCTGGACCTTTTTCATGCCTGAATGCCCGTTAGATCAGCGATAAGAGGTTAAAACAAAACCAGGCACGTTCTTGTAAAAACAGTCAGAACGTGTCTGCAGAGCAGGAACAAGAGGTCAAATATCCTGCGTGACCTCTGCAGATGGGCCCTGTGTTCTCCAGGTCTGACCCCAAAACATGGCCATTAGTGGCTCCTTGTATACACAACAGGCGTCACATTTCTGTGGACGATGTAAATGAATGAGCGTGCGTCGCGGTGAGGGAGTTGTTTGCCGGGCCGACGTAGATATGGGCTGCGGTCGGAGCGACGCACAGCGGTACCGAGCGGCGACGCGTCATCCACATCCCAGTGGAAAAGTCAGGTCCATCTAACCGGACCTGGAGGTTCTAAAGACATTTATGTGCCATTTATATCTGATTGTTCTGGGATTCACATTTACATCAGAACAAAACTGCAGGAAGCATTTTCCTCCCAAAGGTCCGGTCGACCCGGTTCTACTGGAACCAGAACCCCATCATCTGCTCCACCTCCAGCTGCTGTGGTTCTGAGTCAAACCAAGCTGTTCCCCTCCTGGCCTGTGGGGGCGCTGCACCAAGAACCACTGAAGGAAATGACACAAAAGCCTCTGAAGGCACTGAGAGCAACTTCCTTCTTCACCAGATGGAAACAAGATGGAGGCGTCAGATTTTGGTGTTGGAGGATTTCTCTTTAGTCTTTGGTTAAAGACCAGGAGCCATTTCTGCTGCTAGCGCTAGGCTAGCACGTTAGCTTTGGTTGTGTTTACCCAGAATGCCCTGCTCTGCAAGTCCACTTCCTGCTTTTGGAGCGGTCTCCGGTCCGCTTGGCGTTCACATTCAAACCAACCAGAGTTCACTTCAACCGAATCTGGACCGAGGTGAATATGAATTATTGTCATTTTCGTCCTCATGACGATGAAAATGCTGACGAAATTAAACCAGAAGATATTTAATTTGAAATGTTTTTGGTTAGTTGGTGGAGTAGTTGCCTTGCACAGTGTGTGTGTCTCCCTGTGGTCATCCAGAAACATGACTGTTAGGACAGCGATCTCATTTAAACTCCCCTCTGAGTGGACACTGGCTCTCTGTGTTTCTGACCTGGAGGCGTCTCTCATGCAGGTAGCATACTGACTGCTCGCTGGGCGCCGGAGGTGCCAGCCTGTGTCGGCGGGTGAGGAAGCCGCTGCATGACGCCTCATGTGTTGGTTTCATGTGATTTAAATGCTGTAAGTCATTCGAGTGCAACCCGCGCCGCTGAGCCTGAACACCTTTAACATTTTATTAACTAATAAGCTGCAGAACAGTGGCCGGCCTTTAACTAGGCTTTCAATCATTGCATAACCGCCAGAGGAGAAATAGAGGAGCTCCGAGTGCTACTGTACTCCGATCCTCCGCAGGAACGTCTGATTTACAGGTAAAAGGCTAAATGTTGGTTAAATACCAGTTTATTTACTGGTTTTTACTGTATGAACAAAGTTTCACGCCAGTCTGGGGAGAAAGGAAGAGTCAGAGCTCTGCACTGCAAACACACAAAATCTTAGCAAGTCATTTTTGGTTCAGTTTCTAGTGAAATCGAAATCCTAAAGTAAGACAAAAACTAACAAGCGACTTTTCAATAAGAAACAGGAGCAAGTTTACAGTAAATTATTCCATAATATTTTTCTAGTTCCAATTACAACAAGACATTTTTCCATGTTGTAACTGAAATAACCAGCTAATGCAGAACTTTTTGTACTGGTGTTAAGGAATTGTTGATTCAGAACAAGCTCCTATATCCTGCTGAAAAGTGACTTCCGTCTTATTTTCAGAGATCTGCACTACAAACCAGACCAAACATAGTTGGTAAGATTTTGTGTTTTTGCAGTGTGGAAACCTGATTCCGTCGTGGTTTTTATGTTTTGGTTTTTATTCACCGTTCGGTTATTTTCCACAGACGGATCTATAAACTGAATTTCTACGTGTTCAAACATTTACGAGTCCGACTCGTTAACTTTACGTTTCCCCTTCCTCCGTCTTCCGGTAACTTTATTCTGGGATTCCGGCCTTCCAGTCTGGAGTTACTGGTTAACCCGGCGTGTTTGTTGTTGCTCCCGCCGTTCCGACTCTACATGATGTTTCATGTTTTCCTATAAAACCATCGAGAACAATGAGCCACATGTGGCTTTAAACATTAAAACCAGAAGAAGAACCGCCTGGTCGGATAAATCGCTCCGCATTTTAACGGGGTTCTGTCGACTAGCTATGAGTAGTTAATATGTTACCTGCATTACAAAATGTTCAGATTTTCAACTTTTCCATTTCCGGGAAAAATCTGATTTAATTAGGAACAAAGAATAAAAACTGACCTGGTTGGATCACGAATCCATCCTCCATTTCTTTTTAAGTTTCTTGCTATATCTTCAGAATTTGAGTGATTTCCGTTTCAACTGTACTGTTTAAATTGATTTATGATTTTTAACTGATCTAAAGCCGGTACTGAGTCGGGTCCAACAGAACTGCCGACTCCAGACGACACCAGGTGCGTCGACTCAAAGGTGGTTCTCGTTCCTAAGGTTTGGTTCTGAGGAGTTCTTCCGTCCAGCGTGAGAACAAATCCTGTCTGTCTGGTGAGAGCGCTGCTCTTTGTTCTGCTCCAACAGAACGGCTCTGTTGGTCCAAACAGAACAAACCGGGTCAGCCAGCTGGTACCGCAACAAACCCAGTCACTCACTAGCAGTTTTTACATGAAAAGTACCAGTTCACAGCCAGATTATTTCACTTATAAACATGGGAAAATGTTTAGTTAAAGGAGAAATAATCTGCCAATGCAGCTAGTACTTTTTTAAAATATCTAGGAACTATTTGCTTTTAAAAATTCTCCTATTTCTTCTTGAAAATGTATTTATAAGTCAGTTTTGTCTTATTCTAAATGTAAAGACATTTGTACTAGAAAGTAGACCAAAAATACTGAAGCTCAAACTAAAGTAGTTCTGGTTTATTTCATAAAAATCTGAATAAAGTACAGCAGGATGAATTAAAATGGAAATATCTCTGCAGTTTGTTCTGGAAGCCTGTGAAGACGACTCAGTTATTTCACTCACATCCGGAGAGTCTTTAACCAAGATTGAGAAACACGAAGGTCAATCATTACTGAGGCGAAAACGACGTAAAAACCTCCTGAACGGACGTCCGTCCAGCTCCAAACCAGTGACCTCTGACCTCTGCTCCATCATACAAAACTCTGTCTCTGTAAAACTGAAAAATCTGTTTGGGACCGGAAAGAACAAACAGAGCGAAGGAGCGAGGCGTGACTGAGTAACCAGAGCGGTCCGTCACTCCCACCGCTGGTTCCGCTACAAAAAGCCGCGGTCCGGGTCGGGGACGCTCCTGAGCCCGCGGCGCTTCAGGAATGAGGACGCAGGTGAAATCAGAGCGGTGTTGAGCGGACAGGAGAGCGGTTCCTGCAGTTCTGATTTGTCCCCATGATGATCCTGGTTCTGCTGCTCTGCTGCATCTCGTCTGCGGCGCCACAGGAATCCCATCATGACCTCGGCGGCGAACGCAACGCCACCGGAATCCCCATCGTCTCCTTTAAGTGGCACCATGTGGAGTCCCCCTACCTCGTTGCACTGTGGGTAATGGTGTCTTTCTTTGGCAAACTCCGTAAGTAATGAGCCGAAATGTTACTTTATCAACAAAAATAAGAATATTTTTCATTTATTTTGCTCTCTCATAAATAATTCAACATGAATATAACAAAAGAAATAATGATTTCCATTTTAGAAACATTTCTTCCTTTAAACTTTAAATAAAAATGCTTTTAAAAGGCAGAATAAACATTCCTCCATTTATCCTTCATATCTTTCCTCTCCAAACTCCTCCGGATCAATAGTCTGCAGGCTTCCTGAAGGCCTTAAGGTTCTGTCTTTCACACCTTTTTGATATTAGTTGTATTTCTTTTGTAATACTCAGAGTTGTTCTTTTTTAATAAAAAAGCTTCAGTCACACCTGGTGAGGTGAAATAATATTTTGCAAAGGGAAAAGCTGAATGGTTTCATTCGTCCTCAGGCTGGTTAATCATAAATCTGAACAAATTGATGCGTCTCAGACCAACAGTCGATCATTTGCAACCTGACAGAAGTTGTTCGCACACGGTTCAGTTACAGTACAAACTGAAATCTGTCCTCTGCGAACCGATTCAAAACGCTCCCGCTGGAAACTTTTCCTCTGAAATTCCTGCCTGAGGATTCAGAAAGTTTCTGTATTTCATGTCTTGATGAAAGAGTTGGTTGATCAACCTACTGCCTTCAACACACTGTTATTTTGCATTAAATGCAGAACTTTTAACATTTACTTTTTTTCCCCACAGTGAATCTGTTCATTTTTGAATGAAACATTATTTTATACATCATTTGATCAATTTGTTTAATTGGTCAGAATCTCAGAGCCGCAGCTGCAGACGGTTCGTCTCTCAGCTCCTGCTTAAACTAAACTGAGCAGAAAAAAAATCTAATGTTACCCTAACAGAGTTATAGCATATTGCTTTTTTATTTTGTAAATCTACATTTGTCTGTTTATTTGCTCCAAATGTTTATGTTTTTAGCTGGCTAACTAAATATTTAGCTAGCTGGTGGTAAACTGGTGATTCACACTAAGCTAAGTGTTTAGCTTAGCTTGAATCTCAGCAGCTCAAACATTTGATTCGACGAGAAAAAAAATAGACATTTCTGAGTTTGTAAAGTCAAAAATTTGCTAGAAAAAAAAACTTAGTAATTGAGATAAATTACAGAAAATTCTAAAACAAATTCTTGAAGCTTTGAGTTTAACCATAACAGTTTTTCCCAGCCAGTTTTTGACCTTTTAAACTCAGAAGGTTCCATGTTTCTTTTTCAAAAATTTGAGATTAAACTCAAAATTTCTGATTTTTTTTTTCTTGTAAATTTCTGACTTTTCAAGCTCAGAGATTAATCTAAATATGTTTCAGTTTTTGATACAAACGTCCTTTTTTCTCCTACTGGCCCTAATATTCCACCTGAGGGTTCAGGTAAGAACTAGGTACCTTAATAACAGCCTGTTTTTACTTTTCTGTTGTTTGCTTTGTTCTATTAATTTAGTATAAAAATGTAACGCATCTCTGGCATCCTGACGCGTACTCCATTCCAGTAGATGGCGGTAATGCACATCTGAACGTTGCTTAAAAGAAGAACAGCCTGCTTTGCGTGCTGATTTCTGTTCAGAGTAAACAAAGACGATGTAAACTGAGGACATAATTATTGGTTTGAAATCAGCCGTGAACCACAGACCTCGTTGTGGAAATGTGTCTGACTGAACCGTCTGACCTGTTTCCCTCCAGTCATCGAGGCCAACCACAATGTCACCAACTACATCCCGGAAAGCGCCCTGCTCATCTGCTTCGGCTTCCTGCTGGGCGGGATGGTCTGGGGCGCGGACAAGGTCCAGACCTTCAAGCTCACCCCGACCGTCTTCTTCTTCTACCTGCTGCCGCAGATCATCCTGGACACCGGCTACAGCATGCCCAACAAGCTCTTCTTCACCAACCTGGGCGCCATCTTGATTCACGCCATCATCGGCACGTGCTGGAACGCCGCCACGTTGGGGCTGTCGCTGTGGGGCTGCCACCAGGGCGGAGCCATGGGTAACTACAGTTTCTATTGGATCAGCTGGTAAATGGGGTAGTTATGGCTTACCTGCACAGGTAGGAGGAGGGCGCGTGTATTTTCAAATCAAAGATTAGGTGAAAAACTAAAGCAGACAGTTATTGTTGACTTTTGCTTTAAAATGCAAATAAAATCTATGCTTTTTTACTTTTGTGGCCAAAAAATTGATAAAATGTGGATTTCAGATTTTGAATTGACAACAGAAAAAGGCAAATAATTACTTTTATGCGTTTTATCATTTGAAATGTTATGAAAATTAGCGCAAGAAAGTTCAAATTAGAATTTGACGTTCTCTTTAACATCTTCAAGAAAACAATTTTTAAAAATTCTTACCAAAACAAAAATTATGTAAAAAATAAAAAATAAAAGTCTTATAAAATAACTAAATACTATTTGAGGAAAAGTCTCATTTTAAATGGATAATTTTCATGTGATTTTTCCCTGACTCTTGTCTTGCAGGCGACATTGAAATCGGGCTGCTGCAGTACCTGCTGTACGGCAGCCTGATGGCCGCCGTCGACCCCGTCGCCGTCATCGCCGTGTTTGAGCAGGTTCACGTCAACGAGGTGCTCTTCATCCTGGTGTTCGGAGAGTCGCTGCTCAACGACGGCGTTACGGTGGTTCGTACATGTCCACACGTAGCTGCACACCTGCTGCGAAAACTAAGACAACTTTATGGATTTTTTTTTGCATAAACCATATGCAAACGTTGTTTAATATCACTAATAGACCTCTGAATGAAGTGGAGATTTGAGAAAAATTACAGTCTATAAGGAATAATACATATATACTTGCCCTGAAGTGTGGGTTGTTTTTGAAGGCTTCTGATTGGCTGACAGGTTTTAGCTTTGCACAACACTGCCCCCTATGGGTTTGGCATGTTTAAGACAACACTCAGGGTCTTCACGCAGATAGAAACCTTTCTGCGACATCCTAGAAAGGTTTAGTAGATAGAAAAAAAAAGAATAAATTCACCATTAATTTTGAGATTAATCTCAGAAATTTTCTAGAAAAAAATTGAAAATTTCAGTTTCAAAAGTCGAGGATTTGTATGAAAAACCTCAGAAATTTGTGATTAATCTCAGAACGTTTTTTAGAAAAACTGACATTTCTGAGCTTAAAAAGTCAAAAATTAGCTAGAAACACTCAGAAAGTTTGAAATTAATCTTAGAAAATTTTATAGAAAAAACTGGAAATTTCTGAGCTCCCAACGTCTAAACTTTTCTAGTAAAAACCTGACAGTTTTCGAGTTTCAAAATTTTAAAAAAATTGCGAGAAAAACTCAGAACTTTTGAGATTAATCTCAGAAATTTTCCAAGAAAATTTTCCAAGAATATGTCTGACCTCCAAAACTCCAAAATTTGCAAGGAAAAACTTTGAAATTATTATATTCTTGGAAAAATTGTTAAAAGTGTAGTTATTTTCCAAAAAAATTTTTTTCAAAACGTTCAGAGATTACTCTCAGAATCTTTGAGTTTTTTTTGCATATTATTATTTTTAAACATTGTAGTGGATATATGTGTTTTTTAAAGACACAGAGTGTGTACACAGCTTAAGCCTCTTTCTTTCTGTCCTGCATCCGAGCACCCGAACTTTAAACCATCATTCACCCGTTGTTTCCCTTTTTTAGGTGCTTTTCAACGTCTTTGATGCGTTCGTGTCTCTTGGAGGAGGTGCAATCGATGCTAAAGAGATCGTCAAGGGAATAAGTGAGACATTTAATGAGTTTTTATCTGGGAACGATCTGATCTGGTGCATTTGGAGAACCTGAATCTCTTCTATTTTTCTCAACAGTTTCCTTCTTCGTTGTGGCGTTCGGCGGTTCCCTGTTGGGCTTCGTGTTCGGCCTGCTGATGTCTCTGTTGAGCAGATGCACCAAGAACGTCCAGATCATTGAGCCGGGCTTCATCTTCGTCCTGGGATACTTGGCCTACCTCACCGCGGAGATGCTGTCGCTGTCGTCCATCCTCTCGTGAGAAATCTCTGTTTTATAGATCAAATCTGGCCAAAGTCGGCACAAAGGACGTGAAGCTAAGCAGTTTTTGTTTTTGTTCTGAAGGATTGTTTTCTGCGGCGTTTGCTGTCAGAAGTACATGAACTCCAACATGGACGAAAACTCCATCCAAACAGTCCGTTACGCCATGAAGGTCTTCGCCAACGGCTCGGAAACCATCATCTTCGTCTTCCTCGGCATCTCCGCCATCGATAAGACCATCTGGGTCTGGAACACGGGCTTCATCCTCCTCACGCTGTTCTTCATCCTCATCTACAGATTCATCGGTGAGAGTTTCCGGCCTTCGTTGTTGTGTCTGAGAGGAGAAACGACCAGTCACGGACTTGACCCTTCCTGCTTATGTTTCAGGTGTATTTTTCCTCACCTGGATCCTGAACAGGTACCGACTCGTCCCGATAAGCTTTGTTGACCAGATAATTATGGGGTACGGTGGCCTGCGAGGGGCTGTGGCTTATGGACTGGCAGTGAATCTGAATGAGGCGAAGATAAAGGAGAAGAACCTGATGGTGTGCACGACTCTCATCGTCGTCTACTTCACCGTGATTCTCCAGGTGAGCGCTCACGGTTGGTTGGTTGGTTCCTGCCACATGACAGTCCCTTCAAACCATCACTTATTCAGACACTTTCATCTTCTCTGCTCCAAAAATACATAAACACAACTTTCTGGATCTAGTCCGTCATGCATCTGATCCACCCAGTCAGCAACAGGAAGTTCTTACAAAACAGGAAGTAATTCTCCAACAAGGATTTTAAAAAGTGGTAAAAAGATACTGAAACAATACATTTCTATATTGTTGCAGCAGTTTAGCCTCACACTAAAAATTAAGGGAAATCCAGCCTTTATAATTTATTCTGTGGGGGAAAAAATGCAAGTACAAAAATTATAATTTGCTTTACAAAAATGGGTACCACTTTACAATGAGGCTCCCCTTACAGATAGCTAATAAATAGTTTAGCAGTATGTTATTAATTAATCTCTAAACACCTTGTGTTGCCTTGATTGTCATGCTGTTTTGTATATTTCTGACTTGCAGGGAGTGACGATGAAACCTTTGGTTCAGTGGCTGAAAGTGAAGCATGCTGCAATTGCTGAGCTCACACTCATCGAAAAAGTACAGAACAAGGTAAATATCTAAATGAAGCAGTCCGAGTTCGACATTTTTCAACCTGGGACCCCCAACGATATAAACATATGTCGCTAAGCTAACATAGCAGCTAGCATGCTAGCGCCGAAATGCTAACCCAGTAGAACAGTTATTTCTCTCCTAAAACCATAGTCAACATAAGACTATTTAATGAAATAACACATTTTATATGTTCAAAAACGTTTTGGGAATCGTATCCATGTGCTTGGTGGACGTTATAAACCTGTAAATAAACTAAAATAAGACGGAGGCTGTTTGCTTCTAATGCCCTTCTTCATTCAACTGAGGGCAAAGCGCGGGAAGCGCTGCCACCCTGTGGTAGAAGTCGGTATTACGCCTCAATTCACAATACTTCCAGCCCTTTTAATTCTGTTAAAGTGTGTTCAATTCTTAAATTATCAATAAAGCAAAACAATGTGTGTCACATTTAATTTTAGTAATTTGTTACATGTTGGATTTATGTTAATGTATAGTTAATATAACTTTGAAATTTAAAAATAATATTCAAAAAATGTCCAATCAGAAATCTCACAACCCCCACATCGAAGATCTCTGATTGAGATGCTACAAAGTCTGTGATTTGTCTTGCTTCAGGTGTTTGAACACATGCTGATTGCTATTGAGGACATTTCAGGACAAATAGGAGACAACTACATGAGGAATAAGTAAGTACAGGAGCCGGATTTGTTTTAAAACCATCATTAGCCTCAGGAGTTACAGTGGATTCTCGTTTGAAGGTGGAGGAACTTCGAGGAGAAGTGGATGTCGAGACTGTTACTGAAGCCGTCTGCGAGGAAGAAGCAGGACCGCCTCTACAACGTCTTCCACCAGCTGAACCTGCAGGATGCGATGGAGTACGTGAAAGAGGTGAGGACGTCCCTCGGTCCGCCGCGCCGCAGCTGTCTGCCGGGAGGCTGCAGGTGGTGAAACATCATCCCGCTCTCCTTTTATTTCAGGGTGAGCACAGAGGCTCCCTGGAGTTCATCCGCAACGAAAGCGCGTTTGTTGACTTCAAGAAGAAGTTTGGGGAAGACTACGACGAGGCGATGCCGGACATCATGGCGGATATGGCGGATGATCAGAGCGGAGCGTCAGTGATGAGGTGAGAGAACGACTCCAAACGCTTCCTTCAGGTTTTCCTTCCAAACCTCCAGATGTTCCTCAGATCTCCTAATGCTCTGGATGAGTCTCTGAAGGTCAATGACTGTTAGGTGCAGAAATATGTTTTCATTTTTACTTTTCAAGCTCAGAAATTTCAATGTTTTTTGGAGAAAATATCTGAGCTTTTCTTGCAAATTTTCAACTTTTGAAGCTCAGAAATGTCCTCGTTCTTTTTTTTTCTTAATTATTCTCAAAACTTCTGAATATTTTGGCAGAAATTACCTCCTCCATTTTTTAAAATATCTATGACGGCTGCCGTAAATATCAGTTGTCCACATTTGCACAGAAGCTCCATGAATGATGAGAGCCTAATGAAACACTGCAAAGCTGAATGTCTAGAATAAACCACTGATGGTTGAAAACCCTGGATAACAAATTAAACATTATAAATATATTTGTTGTTGAGCTTAGATGTCTGTTTATTCAATAATTTAGCAGCAGAAAAGGTTTTCTGAGTTGAAAATGTTGATTATTTTAGACCCTACAATTAACTTGACTGAAAATTTACGTCGTAATGAAAGAAAGAACCGCTCAGATTTTGACAATATTTCCTTTTTCCTCGTGTAAAGCAGCATAACGATCCATTTTCTTTTTTAAAGATTTTTTTGAGGCTCTAGTGGCCTTTATTTGAAAGTAGCTTGACAGGAAATTAGGGATTGAGAGAGGGAGAAGACATGCGGCAAATGTCACCAGGCT
>CAEGAE010058346.1:0-34347 GCA_903067095.1 Girardinus metallicus
ACCCCGGGCCGGGAATCGAACCCAGAACCTTCTTGCTGCAAGGCAACAGCTCTACCAACTGCGCCACTGTGCAGCCCCTCAAATGGTTCAGAAAGTGCAATTAGGAATTCTAAATATAATGCAAAATAAAAAATAAAGCATGACATCAATCAGAGCTCAAAGCATAGAATTATACTGGATAGATCTGTCCTTACGGATCGGGCACATTGTCACTGATACCTGATGTAGCATTTTTTTTCAGTATACAGATACAGATATTGATATCGATATCGATATCGGATTGGTGCATATCTAGTTTTCACTTTTTTGATTATTTAAAGGTAATGAATTCAAAGTGTTACTCTAAATCGACTTGTAGAAGTCATGAAAAACCAACAATTAGTTCATCTTCCAAAACTTTTTGTCAGGCTGTTTGCTACAGATGTCTGAAGAACTGATACAGCTACAAGAAAGTGCCCATACAATAAGTTACCCAGACAGTTTAAAGCTGTCAGCTCGTTGAAGACCTTGTGACTGAACCACTCAGCCATTCAGGAGAGGGGAGGCACAGCGCCGACATTAGAGAAGCGGAAGCTGTTCATTGTTCAACAAGGAGTTTCCGTCCCACCGTTTCTGAGCTGAAGCAGAGAACGTTGAGGAAAATCTGGCTTAGTGCAATGAAGTCTCCCAAAATGAGACAGAAGGTATTTGTAACCAGCAATCCTTTCTACAGTAAAATATCTGTGTGTATGTTTGTATGCAACCCTGAACAGGTTTGGTGTATTTAAATTTATGAATTCAAGTTATTAGAATTTAAAATTAAATCTGCATTCTAAACAGTTTTTGTTTTCTTTCTCAGCGTTTTGTTGTCAATATGTTCTAAAACCTATGCACGCCATTGAGGTTGGTGATTTTGGCCAGCTTAGTGTCTATTGTTCTTGCAGTTTCCCAGATGGCTCCCCTGAGCTCACGCTGTACAAAGCTACTTCATCACTTGCAGTTGTTTATATGCAGATGATACACAACTTTATATTTCAGTGTCACACATGGCTGCAGTGGCTAACTGTTGCTAGGTAAGTGCGTTGATGAAAATGGAGGTAGAGATCAGTCCCATTGTGACCCTGCATGGATCATCAGGTGTAGATGAAAGGATGTTTTGTCTAAATTCAGACCCAGATGAACATGTGAGGTCTGAAGTGGTCGGTGGGCTTAATGTAGGATAATACAGTTATAACTGTTACACATAAACAGGTCTGGACCTATGCTGTATCATTGTAATGGCTAGCCTGGTAAAATACCCACTCAGCTAAGCGAGGTTTGACCCTATAGCTCAACTTTCTTAGTTTTATGCTTAGTTTTCACACAAACCAGCCTTCTAATCCAGCTGAAACTTCTAAGAAATGCTAAAAACACATTGTAAACTTTTACTTCTGGATGAAATACTTTACAATACAAAATCTAGATGTTGATGATGAATGATTTAGAATTTTTCTTTAGCTATATTTTCAACTAAGGTCTAAGGTCTTGTCAAGTTAGACAGATTTTTATAAAAATTTATATCTCCGCTACATCATTAAAAAAAAAAAAAAATTGTACACAGGATCGGTTTGACAGAAGTTCCCATCCTCGTGAACCCGCATAAATCCACCCCATAGCTTTTAAACACGCCAAACCCATAGGGGGCAGTGTAGTGAAAACCTAAAACCTATGTCAGCCAATCAGATTGCTTCAAAACAAGCACGACTTCCGGTTAGGACATAAACATGGCGCCAGGAGGGTCATATGTGTGGACAGATAAATAGTTTTAACTAGCTCTAAATAGCGTATTAGAGTATGAAGTTTACAACAACAAAAAAAAAAAAAACAAGACAATGTCGATTAGGATTCAACAGGATAATGTATCATATCACACTCTCCTCCTTACATCACTGAACTGTCTCCCTATTTGTAAAATAGATATTTTAAAAATGTCACTGTTCTAAAAGGTAGAAAATAGTTGTGAACCTAAATACATCCCAGAGTTACAGGAATTAACCATGTAGAACATCTGAAACCAGAAGTTCACATACACTGTTTAAAAAGGCACATATGACTATTTTTCACACGGTCTGACAATGAAATCAGAACAAACTTTTCTCGTCAGTGTGGATTAGCAAAAAATGTTTTCTATTTGCTAAATGTCAGAATATTGAGCGAGAGAATTTTCTGGTTTCAGTTGTAGCAGTTTCCTCTCCCACCAGGCAGCTTGTTATCCTGACTCTGTTTTCATTTCAAACGTTCTGAGAAGGAGAGGTTACCTATTTAAGGCAACCGTTATCACCTCCATGTGATAACCGCGTTAAGCAAACATTCACAGATGTGTGCTCTCATTGCCGGCTTGACTCTCTCACAGGAAAGTGCTGACCACCTTCAGACAGAATGTTGCTTCGGCTCCCTCCAAGTTGGGAAAATAAAAGCCTCCTCTCTGAATTCAGCTGCAGCAGCAGAGACAGAGTGGCAGGTGCATAATTAAAGAAAAGCTCTTCGTTCGCCTTTCAGGCGGGAGAGAGCGGGTGGAGGGGGGGGGGGATGCATCATTATTCAAGATCTTTGGTCTTGGCATGTGTGTGTCTGTGTGTTTTCAGAGGGAGGAGCGATGGTGGGATGACGTCTGGATCCTACTTAACTAAATGGTCTGATCAAGGAGCAAAAAACAAACAAAAAGTCAGAACTAGATTCATTGTTTGTACTTAATTTTAAATTTTTTCTGCAGAGTTCAAGCTTTGATTCCTCATTTTCCTGACATGTGAGGATTCCAGACGTTCCCCAACATTTCAGAAACAGAATTTTTCTTTTTCTTTTTTTTTTTTTTACTTTTGCAGCCACAATCCTGAATGAATTTTTGAAATTTTAAAGGATGATTGACACAAAGTAGTGTGTAATTGTGAAAACAAGGAAAGAAAATCTGTAAAATGTGACATGTATTTAACGCCTAAGATCCAGAGCAAAAAACTAACTTCAGCGGTCAACCAGTTAGTAAATAATCCACCTGTGTGTCATTTAATCTCGGCTGTTAAACAAGCAGCATCATGAAGCTTAGAACAGGACTAACTTCTATAACAACATCCCACAAGGGCCCAATATGAACCCACACAGACATGGGGGTTCAGCTGAACTAATGCTCTGAGCAAGCAGAGCATTAATGAGAAGCAACAGGTTAACTCTGGAGGAGCTGCAGAGATCCACAGCTCAGGTTTTTACAGTTTCCCACAAGCCATGAGCCACATAGACGACCCATCATGTTGTCCTAGATCCTAATGTGTGGCTGAAAACGAACACTGCACATCACCATGAGCTCACAATGCGCATAGCAGTGGAAATAACACGGCGTTTCCTCATCAGAGACAGAGCTGCTGATGGTTCGTGGGAAGTTGTTGGAGATAAATACACACCCATCCTGGAGGAAAACCTGCTGGAGGCTGCAGACTGGGACTGAGGCTCAGCCACCAGCAGGACAGCAGCCCAACACTTACAGCCAGAGACAACGGAATAGTTTAGATCATGGAATCGTTTAGATCACAGCGCATTCATGAGGGTTCAGTCCTAAATCCAGTAGAGAATCTGTGTGAATACTTGAAAACTAGGAAAAATAGGATTTCAGTTACTATCTGTGTGATGCTGATAGAGACAAACCATTAGAGAGGGAGGCTGAACATAAATACACTCCACACTTCAGATTGTTATTTAGAAAAAAAAAATAATATGGCTTAATAAGGCAAGGCTCAAGCACTAATAATTTAGTACCGAACTCTACACACTAGAACTGGAAGATATTTTAAACATCCAACAACTCAACAACCAAAAACAATAAATACATGAATTATGATGTCTCTTGCTTCAAAAAATATGCATAATCAGAATGGAAATCACTGAGTGAGCTCATTTTAATTTATCACAAGATTAATTCATTAATTGCTTATTGCGACAGGTTAAGTTGTGGTTGTTATGTGACGAAAAGAGGAAAAGCTTAGAGGCTGTGAATAGATTTGCATAGTTGATATTTTATCAATAATGAATAAACCATCTGCAAAATTTATCAATACGCTTGTTATGAAACAACTGCACCTTTATATTGCACAACTTGTTAGCATTGCTCCCACACCTCCACCCACCTCCACCTCCACCCTTTCAGATGAACCCACCCAACAGCACACGTTCACATGTTTTAAGTGAATTCCTCCAAAACTTTTCGCTTTCTGTAAAAGTTTCTGAAACGTGACGGTAGGAATCCAACTACAAATGTACAGAAAAAAGTGTTTTTTGATTACATAAATTTGTACTTTATGTTGTGTTTTTTGTCCAATTTTAACTGGGAATCTTTTTTCGGATGTCATGAGAAGTCAGAAGTTTGGACGAGGATGTTGTGGGAAAGCTGCAGCCAAACTCATCCGATGCACACCTGTCGCTGCCCAGCAGTGATGCACATCCTGCACGCTCCTTCACACCCTGACCCCTCTGGAGAACGGGTGCTGAAAAGTGAGCCGTGTAGTTGGTGTGGTCGTGTACTCACTCAGTGAAAGCAGCAGCCAGGTGACGGTCAGCGTCGCCCTCATCCTGTCTCTGAGCCAGTCTTCCTCCAGACAGATCCGTCCTTCATGCAGCACAGCTCCTCTGGCCCTCACCTTGTTTTCTGGAGATGTTGCTCTGATTACAAATGCAACTGTCACGCCTTTCTCCTTCAATTTGGTTCTCAAGGGAAAATGGTTTTGCTCAGCTTATTGTTATTTTTTTTTGTCTCTTTTGCTGCTGGTCTGAAAGCAAAGAATGCTTTTGTTGCTCTGTGCACCGTCTTTGTCTCCTCTCTCTGTGCGGACTTGGGGATTTGGGGGAAGAGTATTTCTGTGGTCTCCTTGGCTGCCCCGTTGTTCTTCAGTCGCTCTCCCACAGAGGCTCCGTCCCGTATTGTGCTCTGGCCAGCCCCGCTCTCCTCCAAAGAGTTGAGCTGTTTGCAGAGCAGCAGCTCGGCCCTGCCTTCCTTATCATGAGAAAGCAGGGGCTGACCCAGAGCAGTCCAATCCCACCGCTCCTGGACTTTCTGCTGCTGCTGGGACACTTTGAATAACAAAGGAAGCCAGGAGACAATGTGTTCCCCTCGGTTTGGATTCAGTTCTAAAATGGTCCGTTCCTCCAGGGCGTGGGGTGAAGTCACATCAGCACTGATGTGCTCCGATCTGGAGAATATGGCAGCGGATTTGAGTCACCCGAGATGGAAAAAAATCAAAATTAGGAGCGCATTTCTGCAAAAAAAAAAAAAAAACAGCAGAAATATTCTAGGAAAAACAAGGAAAGATCCGAGTTTGAAAAGTCACAAATTTGCTAGAAAAAACAAGACAATTTTGCAATTAATCTCATAAATTTTCAAAACAAACAAACAAAACAAAACAAAAAAAACATGGAAATTTCTGAGTTTCAAGAGTCAAAAATTTTCGACTCCTCTGGAAGGCTTGCATGTATTACCAAATCTTCTTAGAGAAATAGTGTAGCTTCCTGTCTCATAATTACGATTCAGGATCTGAATATAATCAGTCAAAATTATGGCTTTCATTCTCATAATTATAAGTTTAAAACCTGCATTAATAACTTTCTGTTGGGCTTTGAATTGTTCTTTATTGGCAGAAATGGAGTTCCATAGTATAGTCATGAAAAAGAAGAAAAAAAGCAAAACATTTTCTATCATTCTACACTATACAATTAAGCTACTTGTTTGTCTGTCACATAGCATTTCATACAGTACAGCTTGAGGTTGTAGTGTGGAAAGGTTTAAGTTCTATAAAAGCTATAATGAGTTTCATTGGTCCATATTCATATATGAAATGCTACATTTCCAAAGAAAACGGAAAAACTTTAGAAAAAGAAAGATATAGAGAAAAACATAATGGTCAAATTAAAATGAAAGGAATCGCCATTTAATTTTGTCCTCTAACTGTCTTTCCTTGCATCAGCACCAGCCTGTGACATTACACAGTGACTCGTCTATAGTTGAAACTATAGCTCAACACACATTGATGTGTTTTGAGCTAATAGTTCATGAAGCTTTAGAAAGACAAATACATTTTCACAGATCAGCAGGCAGAATGTCTGAAAGTGTTTTAATTCGGTCGGAAGTTAGAAGTTGCGTTTTGGAATGGTGACACATCAGGACAGTCAGTCGGTGTGATCTAAACTGAGGACATTCATGTTTTGTCTGCAGATGGATTTTAAAAGGTGAGCCTTTTATCCAGAAACAACAGCAATGGGATTTCTTCCAGAAATGTCCTTGTTGGTCCAACTGGCTCCTTGTTTGACTTCAGATGAAGTTCATCTAAAGTTCTGCTCTGCAGGAACCTCTGAGTTCATTTGGCTGCTTGTATCCACGACAACAAATATTTCCAACTGTTCCAGGAATTGCTTCCACAGCCCTTTTCTTTTTGCAGAGTTTCCATTCATGTGGCTCCAAATCTCTGACTGACAGGAAATAACTGGACCTCCTCCAGATCCTTTCCTTAATGCTAAGCACATAAGCTAAACACTTTCATTATTAGAACACTGTGTTATCACGTAACTGCTAACTGCTTCAGGGGATGTCACTTAAGCGCCGCTGGACTTCCATAGGACGTCTGGACGAATGCAGAGAGTTGAGATAAGCATCAGGGTGTGGGACAACTCCGTGGGGTTTCCTGCCTTTGGAACTGTGACGAGTACTCCACAAAACGTTTTGGAGATGAAGCTTCAAAGACGCGTTTGAAGTCAGGAGTCATGCTTGGGTGGCAGATCTGCAAGTGACTGTTAGATTAAAGTCTTAACGTCTGCATTCATATCAGATCCTATTATCCAAGAAACGTATTACGGTATCTCAGTGTGACTTAATTCACAAAAAGCAGTTCTCGCTCAAACTCTCACCGTTTTATTCACTATGTGTACGTAATTGCATGCTAACACACAGGCAATCATCCAATCACATGGCAGCTATTCGAAGTGCTTAGACATCCAGACTCTAAGTGTATATAGTCTGTCGTTTTGCTCACATGTGCTTTTCTTGAGATAACTACAAAATATCCTGTTTTCATGAAAAAACAAAACATGCTGTGACAACAAGACATGAGACAGTAAACACATCGTCCAGCTCGGCAGCCACACCCACAGGTTTGGGTCTTAGATTGTAGAACGAAGGGTTAATGTCTGTATTTCCGTTGACCGTATCACTGCATTTCAAAAATAAATTTGCACAATGGAAACATGACAATTTAAAACAATGGTCATTTCTCAATAAAAAGTTGTGGTTCTAAGTGGTGTTTTGATAGTACTGCAACTGGTCTATTTTGCAAAACTGTAATTAAAACATTTCTTCACGTCACATGAGTCACATGACCAACGGCCGGATGTTGCCACTGCTGCAAACCAATGAAGAAGACGACAATAGGAAGATTATGGTGCAGAATGATTATTAATGACTTATTGTGTCAACAAACATGTTAACATGTGATTTTAATTGTCTTCCTTCTTTAATGGAAACACAGCAATTGCAAAATTGTGTTTTTTCACCATTAACAGAATATAAACAAAGGTTTGCGCACACATAATGGAACTGCAGCTTGTGACGTTATCAGTGGTGACAGCTCCCTCACCTGCAGCAGATCGATCTCACATCAACATGTTTGTGGGCGACTTTAGCAATGCAAAACAAAACTGAAACTGTTCTTTACAGCAGGATAGAACACCACGTTAGCAGATGGTAACAGGCTAAAGTTTCCCATCAGGCTGTTGTTAAATTCGTGTCTGTTTTATTGAGCCAATAACTATCTGTGTTCCTAAGTGGAGAGATCTTCTCTGAGCCTGTCAGCTTGTATATCATATATGCCGGCTCATATCATATACCAAGATTTGTCCTAAACATCCTTTAAACATTCGGATACTTTCTTCTTCTTGCAGAAGAAAGCTTCAGCCAGTTAACTCTTTTACACAGAGATAACAGAAAAACTAACTGGTGACATTTTAAACTCTATATTAGCACAACCCATAAAAAGTGAAATAATTTTAAAATTCCTTTATTTAATAAAGGCAGCTTTGGCCATCTAAAAGTAAATACATTTATCAAAGACAAGAATGCCCGGTATCACAAGAAAATTAACTTAAAACTAGCACAGAAAAGGCCACAGGTGATGTGGAGTGTTTGGATTCTTCATACTTCAACCAGATTTTGCCAGAAAAAAAAAAAACATAAAACAACAAGAAAAACCCTAAAAAGAGCTGAGCTGAGTTCTGTAGGAGGCTCAAAATGTTTCAGCTGAGTTTTAAGACGTAATGAAGGAGTTAGTGCCACAGAAGCAGTTTGGACAATACCACATCACATATATGACAAAATGTATTAGCATTAGCAAATGTTTGACCCTCCACCGCTGCCGTGTGACTGGCCCATTGGAGCTCAGCCGGGCCCCTGGAGTCCGGGGCCCACAGGGTCTGCTGTGGTTAGACGTTCTGTGTTCCGCATCAAAGACAAGATGACAGACGGAAACTGGAGAAGGGGAAGGACGTGTCACTGAGCTAACAGGAAGATGACATGTTTGAGGACGGCAGGATGCTCTTCATTCACTTTGATGTTCACTGTAGAACTCTACAGACTGAAGACGAGCGGCTGCTAAACACCGTCAGCAAAACTACACAAAGAAAAAAGTAAAGGAAGGAAAACTGTTTTTAGATATATTCACCTATTGAAATAGAAAAATCGAATTGCTTCACAATAGATCAACAAAAACAAGTTTACACACCAGAATTCCCACCATTTTACATCCAGCTGTCTGTCTTTGCCTTTATTCTCTTCTCCTTTTAGGTAGTTTTCTAAGTTAGCATCTTGTGTTAATATTTTTAAATTGCTTATAGTGAATGATAAATAATTATGTTTCTCGTATGCCTTTTCATTAAGTTGCAGTTTAACCTTCATAAAGACAGAGACAGCTTTGCTTTAATGATGATTTTAAAGGTCAAGATAAAAATATTTAAAATAATTATTTCTCTGTTCAGGGGAAGAATAACTGACATTTTTAAACTTTATTCACAAGTTACTGCTGTTGTGGCCAGCAGTGTTCCATTACAGTTACATTTAAACCTCAGCTGTGGCTTTTTCCTGAGGAGTTAACATTTGTTTTAATGCAGGTGTTCCAGATGTTCAATACAAACGCACTTTTCAGATTTATATGTGAAACGTTTTTTTTTGTTTTTTTTTAAAGTTGAGTCATTTTCCTTCAGCTCCACCTCCAGGTTGGTCGTGTTCATGTGTAAACATTCTGATCGTTAAATTATTTTGATGTACGGAAAGTTTGGAAATGCAAATATTTTCCATGCTGTACTGACTCTTCTGATATCAGTCCAGAGTTTCATATGTCAGACCTTTGAAAACTTTTCAAGAAAATTTTAATCCACATCTACCAGTGATTTAACAGAATAAACGATAACATACACAAACGAAAAATATCAAAGGACAAAAATAACATATAAGAAAACAAGAAACGAAATCACGTGTAATAATAAAGCCTAAACAAATCTCTTTCTTTCCTACAACATCCGGCGGGTGTTTTATCTCAGATTTTTCACATGGGCCCATCTTCATCAGAGCAGTGATGACTCTCTGTGGTTTCCTCAGTCTGTAAGTTCAGCATCTGTTAGCCGCCTCTGCTCCTGCACTTGTCTCTGGGCTCCATGCAGCATCCCTGAGCTTCATTAGCCTGTCACAATGAGGCAGGAATGTCAGCAATGTAGGAGCACATTCTTCCCTCTCCCCCCCCTGCCCCTCCTTTGACACCCCATCTCATCCCCAGTAACCTCATCAGAACCTTCTCCGTCTCCTTCACACTCTTCTCCACTCCCCCAGGCCCCCTCTCTCCGTTCTCTGCATGGCACATAGCGTACCCGTCTCTTCGTCCCCTCCTCTTCACCAAGATTAAACCTCCCACTCCAGCGCTCCTCACTGCTTCACCCACCAACTATCAGAGGTTGCTGACATTTTGAGAAACACATTCTAAGGAGATAAGGAACTAATCCTTCTTGTGATTTAGTGAACGCTTGCATTCTGGACATTTATTTCCCTTGTTAGTGTCCAAAATATGTAAACCCCCACCCCCCCTAAAAAACTGAAAACTGATATGATGATGTCACTTATCTGGGTTACTAATGGAGTACCACATGGTTTAGTGCTTTGTCCAATACTATTTCTTATATATCTGCTTCTACACTATAAAATGATCAGCTGTTATGCTGATGATATTCTGCTGTATTTATTAATAAAACCCGGTGAATCCAATCAGTTCATGAGATTACAGGAATGTCTTCAATACATAAAAACCTCAGAAGATTTCAACATTTCTGCTTTCAAATTCAGACAAAACAAAGTTGTCAACGTTGGACCAGAACCCCTGAGAAGCAAACTGCTGAATCTGGATGATGCTACATGGACTCCAGCAATGGTGCAGGAGGCCAGTGTCATTTAAACATCTTAAAGAGATTCCCTTCGTTCGCCTTCGCAGTGTTACCACAGCTAGAGCTGTACTGTCCCAGAGCATTGCAGGAGGACCACTGCTCTGGATTTGTGGAGCTTGTCGTTCTTCACTCTCAGGAAGCTCAAGGCATCCCATAAACCTTCAGGTTCCAGATCCTGCAGTGAGATCGCTGATCGACGTAACACCAGAAATCACATCTCACCAACTTAACTTCTCTTCGTTGTTGCAGCCTTTAACTTTTTAACATGATAACTGCAGCATACTGTTGAGTTAAAAATGAAGACCTTCAATAATTAGCTCTGTCATAATGGATGATAGCACCAGCTGCCCTGGAGCAGACTGTGGCGTTCAGCTATCAGCTCCCAGTTTTATTCCATGATAGACTCTAGCTGCTTTAAAGACCAGACTGAAACATGATAAAGCCTGTTATCCTCAGGTTATCCTCAGCTATTTCTGTGGTCATGCTGCTATCGGTTTAGACAAACTATTCCTCTCTCCTTTCTCCGTCTACTCTAAAACTAAGCGTGATCTGCAGTCATTGCTGCCTTTAACTTTATGGTCTCTCCTCCGTCTTCTCAAACCACAGCCACTCACACCAACTGTAGTTCATCTGGATGTTTCTTCTTGTTATCTGGGAGTCATTGCTCTCCACTG
This sequence comes from Girardinus metallicus, assembly GCA_903067095.1. Lineage (NCBI taxonomy): Eukaryota > Metazoa > Chordata > Actinopteri > Cyprinodontiformes > Poeciliidae > Girardinus > Girardinus metallicus. The sequence continues at coordinate 11,142 of CAEGAE010058346.1, forward strand.
TCACCATATGCATTCTCAGTGTGAGAGATTGGTGCAGCGGTAACAACACGATGCAACTAATGGTTATGACTGTTGAAGAGGAGATGGATTGATGCAGCTTGCTGGGTTTCCTTAGAATACTTGCTCAAATAAGCAAAATTGACTCCACTTGACTGCATCATACTAGAATCTATATGACTGAACTGATACAGATGTGTTTCTGTAGATAAATGACCTGATCAAGTGACTTAATGTGGCATAAACAAATAAATAAATTGAATGTTAAACTGAAGACCTGTTGATCTCGTCAACAGGTCTTCTGTCAACTCGAACCATGACACCACCATGTTTCATCAGAAGAGAAATCACCAATTCCGAATTAGTTTCCTTCACTTTATAAATCACATTTATTGATATTGATATTACCGTTGCAATTTTAGGCAGTAGCATCAGAATGAAATATTTCCTCAAAATCAGTTCAGGTAAAAGCATCATCATGAGTTAGAACGGCCCAGTCAAAGGCCAAATCTAAATCCAACTGTGACTTGAAAACTGTTGTTTCTAGACACTTTCATAGACTCGCAGAATAGAACAAAAATCTACACACCACACTTTTTAGATTTTTTTCTTTTAGTTTAGTTTTGAAGGGCATGTGTCTTCGTCCTACTTGACACTGATGCAGTTTAAACACATAAAACCCAATGAAATGTAATGAGATTTCTTTCAAATGGTAGAACAACTATTTGCCAGGTTTTGCGTATCCCATCAGTGAACTTGGGTTGTTTACAGTTTTTCTTGGTTTGGTTTGGCTCTGACGTGTGAACTGCTCATCTTTCATTGGTGAGAGCTTCTCTTGTTTTTGCCTCTCTGTCCTGCATCACATGTCCCGTGTGGGAGACACCATGATATGAGAGCAATGATATGATAGGACACAGAACACTCCACACCTTGTTATCAGCAGCCTGGTACCAGTCGGAGCTGCAGCCTGAACCAGGCATGCACACGTCACTCCAACGAACTTTAAGGGGGTTGGGTCGGATCCATCCAGATGATGTTTTCAGGATTCCTCCATGGACCCTCACAGAGACAGTGACTGAAGGAAGAAAGGAGGTGACGTAGGATAAGTCAAGAAAGGAGTGAGAGGATGAGGGACGATGTATGTGTGTGTGTGTGGAGGAGACATTTCCCAGACATGAGGAATGACAGGAAGGTATCTGTCCATGGAGGTCCAGAGGAAGGAGTGACAGCAGAGGTCAGGCTGGCTGACAGAGAGGATCCATCGCCATCTGACACAGCGGACTGTAAACCTCCACCAGTACGTCTCTGCTTTCAGTGGAAAGAACGTCTGAGGGACAAAAACTATGTTTTGTCTCTCACACACTACTAAAGACTCATACACACTCACAAAATATTAAAATTGCACATATATACTATTAAAATGTCCCACACACATACAATTTTTCTCTCACATGCATACATAAAATATTAAAATTGCACTATTACACTATTAAAATATTACACGCGCATGCATTTTTTTCCTCTCTCTCGCACACACTCCGGAGCATTTGGTGAGGGATAAAGATTTCAACCTCACACACTGATGACTTTAGTCGGTGACCTCTGCCCAAACACAGATCAAAAGACCGCTTTGTAGAGTGATGACCAAGAAGTTCTGTAATGGCTTTTACAACATAGAGGGACCTTTTCCAGGGTCCAGAGAAGTTTTCTGTTTCCACTGCATTTACCATGGGACCAACAAATGATCAGTATAGAAACATAACCCCATTCAATGGCCCAGCATGGGATCTAGTGCTTTCTGATTAAGAGTTTTGGACAGTGTGCTGGGTAACTGTACTTAGTAGATTTTTTTTTTTCCCCAACGTAATTACTCAAATCAATTTAAAATTATGGTGGGACTCATTTAAAACATTTAATTGAGATAAATACTTAATTGCATTTTAATTGAAAACGCTAAAGTGACAAAATAAGCAACGCATACAATTCAAAAAACCCTTTTTGTTGCTAAATAGTGACATATAGAGACATGAGTTTAACAGCAAAACCCTTGGTTGTTTTTAATCTGTTTTTCAGGTTCTTCAATCATCAGATTGGAGCAAAGTGTTATTCTGTCCATTCATCTTTCCAGAGTTTCAGGAACTCCTGATCATTCATGGAACTTCTTCTTAAAGGAGGACTGTGAACGCTGACATTAGCATTGTGCTGCTGTAACATGTTTAGCATTAAGATTTTATTTTAAACTGGATTAGTTTCACTGATAGGCCAACTGCTTTTAGAACAACTTGAACAAAACAAAGTTTGTTTTTTTTCCAGCGCCCCAGAAGATCAGTTTTTGGGGGCAAAAATGAGCCCAAGTGGCCGAGAGAAGTGGCTTTGTTATCCATCGCTGTTGTTTGCCGAGAAAGTTTGTGCGTCAGACTTACAGGTGTACCAGAAACATGCAAATGCATAAGTTCCACTCTGAAAATGCAATTCTATATGTTAAAATTTTTAACAAGTTAAAATCAATAGAATGAGTTATTCAAAACTATTCAGTAGACATTACTGCAGTCACAGTAATGATCTAACCTCAATGTGCAGTCACGGGGTAATAAGTCAGATGACTTATAACATCGCGATAATAACTCATAAATAGTCCAAATAGTTTGGATCTATTTTTATTTCTTTCCTTCTTACGGAAAGTGTCTGTTTATGTCCCAGGTTTGTGGTGCATTTCTATCTCACAGAAAAAGAAATAAAACTTCAGATATTTCACAATGAGATATTAAGATACATGGAAAAACCTCATGAAAACCTTATATAATGGCAGAAGGTACGATAGCCACCGTAAGAAAGGCTTACAGTATTCAGTTATGCCGCATTAACTAATCAGTACAGTATTGCGAGAGAACGCAAAAGAAAAAAAAAAAATGCCCATGTCTCCTAGAGGGCTCCGTAAAATCCTGATCTTCTGAGGCAGGATTCAGATTTTTAAGTCTCAAGAAACCAGTCAGTTTCTGAAGAGTAGTGTATCCATTTAAATACACTTCCTGTTTTCTTTTCAATGCTAAAGAGGCTGATTCTGATACTGGATAGTGGACAGGATGTAGAATTAATCTCTGGGTTTTATTTCAGGGTACTATAGTAAATGTGGCTGAATACAACACTTGAGAGGTATGCTAACTTTGACACGCCACTGTCAGTATAAAATGTTATTCTGGACAAAGTGACTATATTTGGGGAATTACATAAATGAAAATCCTACATTGATGACCTCACTGCACTGTTATGTTCTGTAGGGGAAACGGTGCTGGTATTCACAGCTGCTCCACCCATACACCACCTCATTGTAACCATTCCGCACTGCTGACTGAGTCACTTTAATAGTTTCTCTGCTCATTTTGTTTGATGATCTAACCTCATTCTGCCCTGACTGAACTTTTCATCGTATATTTGAATCAGATTTATTGGTAATCTCCTCAGTACCAGAGAACGGCAACACAATGTAGGGAATCACTTTCCTACATTTCAACGGTTGCTATGCCTTTATTCAGGACGAGAAAATAAAGTATTAATGTAAGCAATTCTATGACTATTTATTGCTAAACATTTATTTGTTATCTAAAGTAATCAGTTCATTGTATGCTGCAAGTAATAAATATTTGTCAAGAAGAAACACAGTAATGCATGGTTTTCATTTTTTTATGAACCACAACCTTCATCAAACTTCTGTCTGTTCTCCTTTGCGCTATGGTCGAGACTCCTTCAGTGAACTGTTAACCGATGACATCATTCTCAACTTCTCCTTCTGTTCACTGATTGGCCTGGTTGAAATTCAACTGGAGAAATCAAGTTCAATGTCAGAAATCCCGGTGAAGAGAGATGAGAATTGAGCAGACCTGTGTAAGGAGACGATGGCCAGGTTGAATACAAACCTGTCACATTATTATCTGTAAAGGATTATAGAAACGATGCATCATTTTCCTTCTACCTGACAGTCATGCTCTGCTTTGTGTTGGTCTGTCACATCAAATCCCTTAAATTACATTGGAGTTTGTGGCTATATAACATAGCAAAGTGTGAAAAGGTTCAGATGTATGAATACTTTTAAAAAGCGGTTATGTGATACGATTGGTGATCCGTCAGGTAGAGACGATCAGATGTGAGGAACCGTGTGACTGTAATTCATAAAACTTGCTTGAGTCGTACATCCTTTAAAGAAACAACGATGCTGTAATGTTTAAATACTTTCATGATTTAGATGTGGGAATATATTCCAGTATGCGGTATTATAGAAAAAGGTCATGTTGAGTTGTGCTCTGTGGCATCCAGTATATTTAACCTGTATTGTCTTTTCTTATTTATAGTCTCACTACAACAAAGGCAGAGGTGGAGGGTGAGGTCAGAGGATGAGGATGAGGAGACAAATGAGGAAGGGAGAAAAAGGAAAGGGAGGCGGTCAGGTTCTGTGTGTGAATCTATTTTTTTTTTAAGGTGATAGATGTTCTTGGGTTAATGAGTGTGTGTGTGTGTGTGTGTGTGTTGGGGTGTGGGTGTGTGTGTCTACCTGAATGAACGTCTCTGTAGGCATGTGAAAGTCGGCTGGCAGACAGTGTGCTGTTTATTCACAGAGTGGGAGAGGCTCAGGAAACAGCCAACAGGAGCTTCCTGGGAAAAGTCTAAGGGCCGATCCCTGAGCTTCTATAGGAGGAAATGAGCCTGGTGGGGCGGGGGCCTGACAGGGGCCTGATGGGGTTCTGATGGGGGTCCGACGGAGGGCTAACAGGATCTATCAAGGGCCTGACAGAGTCTGATGGGGCCCTGATGGGGCTTTACAGGAGTGGCTTCCATAACTGGAATGCTGGAAGTGGGACCACCCACAGGAAACCCGACATTTTATATGTAGAATATATCAGAAGGAATTTATTGTCTCAAGAATGACAGCAGGACCAAAGACAGCAGATATATGAGGAGCTACAAATGTTGAACTCCTGTACACACCCACACATTCAATAAAATAAAATGAGAAAGTTTATTTATTTTAAGGAACTTAATCAGTAAGTGAAAAGCATTTGGTTGTTTAGATCATTTAGTCACAGATGGAATCCTGAAAGCCTTTATTTCTGCTCCAGCTCATAAAAACATGACAGGCGGTCAGGTTCTGTGTGTGAATCAATTTTTTTTTAAGGAGATAGATGTTCTTGGGTTAATGAGTGTGTGTGTGTGTGTGGGGGGGGTTTCATCAAATGTGGATTTGATGAAAAGTATATTCAATACCTCCTTAAAGGTTATTCTTCTCAAAAGGTTTTAATCTGACAAATGAGCCTCATTGGAATATATATTGTAGTTTATTGAATTTATTTAAATTTTATAAGAGAGAATTATTCATGATTTTCATCAGTGTTCCTTCAGTTCTACAACCAGCTCTCAAACCTGACCAAAACTCTTCTAACAGATTATTATGCTCTTAATTCACTTTCAGATACTTTTAAGACATTTACATGAGACATGAAGAATTAGATGAAAGTGTTTTGATCAGAGCAGGTTGATCCGCAGCAGGTTTCCAGAGCAAAGCTTCGGTTACAGAAACATTACAAGACTTTATGTACCCAAACAGAAGACTTTATCATTTGGTGATAAAGTTCCTGAAATTAATCGGCTTTTTAATAATATTTCAATTCATTGATTGGGCCTGTTGTCATAATCATGTCAGATTAAAAGTATAATTTCAAAATAACTTTTAAGAAGGTGTTGCACAGTGGCGCCGTTGGTAGAGCTGTTGCCTTGCAGCAAGAAGGTTCTGGGTTCGATTCCCGGCCCGGGGTCTTTCTGCACGGAGTTTGCATGTTCTCCCTGTGGGTTCTCTCCGGGTTCTCCGGCTTCCTCCCACAGTTCAAAAACATGACTGTCAGGTTGATTGGCCTCTCCAAATTGTCCCTAGTGTGAGTGTGTGTGTGCATGGTTGTTTGTCCTGTATGTCTATGTGTTGCGACAGACGGGTGACCTGTCCAGGGTGACCCCGCCTCTCACCAGGAATGCTTGCTGGAGAGGCACCAGCAACCCTCCTGACCCCATTATGGGACAAAGGTGAACAGAAAATGGATGAATGGACGAAGGTGTTAAACATGCTTTACATTAAGCTCACATTTCTGCTTTTAAAAATGTTCTTTATTGGTCCAATGCAACATTCGAACCTTGAATATGTTATTAGTTGCTAGCAGAAAATCATCGTAATCAAAGGCTTGAAAACATCAGTCTGTTTGTGTCAATCTATGTAATTAAAAGTTTTTCTTTATCCTTGTTTTGATTTCAAAATGGGTTTGATGTTCTGAAACTTTGAAACGTTTATGGATTGTGGAGTGAATGTTTTGTCCTGGTGGAGTCTGGGTGGACCATGCTGACCTGCTCAGTCTGCTCTGCAGTCATCTCTCTCTTCATGTTAACGCTCTGAAAGCCTGGCGGACATCTTGTCTAGTTTATCTTGACAAGGTTTGACCCAAGCAGCTGCTGTTACACTGCAAAACACTTTCAGACTTTACAGGCATAATGATGTTTTTTTTTTTTCAAGCTATTTAGTCAAACATTTAGCAAAACAAAATGTTTGACTAAACATTTTGTGATTAAATGATCTATGTAATGCTTTTTGTAATTTTTAATAACATTATGCTAGGGCTGAGTCAATATGGCTTAGAAATAACTTCTCCGATTTTTTCACACCAAACTCAATTTCTGATTTTAAGAGTTTTTTTTTCTGGCTGAAAGAAACAAATACAAGAGACAGAAAATATTTTCAAAAATTGGCTTTTTTTCCAGTCATCCCTTTTGTGAGTTGACCTCCATGAATAGAAGCTGTAAAACACCATCAGCCCTGGAAACCATGGAAACCATGAGGCAAAAAAAAATAAAAAATCCAGATTTTCCTGAAACTAAATCTTAAGAAACAAAAATTTGATTGATAAAATGTACTTGTCAACCAACCTTAAATGCTTAATTTCATCAATATGTAAAATTAAATAATTTATGGTGTGACTGAATCCTTACATTCATGTTCATCTTGTTCTGTAATTGTGTTAAATGAACCAATCTGAAGCACTTGACAGAAGATAAACTCCCCCACCCATTGAGGTTCTTCTTGATTTTTATGACACAGCCACAAATTTTAATAAATTTTATTCAGAATTTACAGCATGAGAGAGACCAGCATAAGGTCTCTCTCTCATATTACTGTAGTAAAATAAAAGGCCTTCATTCTCCAGATTGGGAGTCTTCCCTACTTGTACACGTTAGGTCAGCTGGGCACACTTTTTCCTTCCCCTAAACATTCAAAGACAATGCTCAGATCATTTTCAAGGTAAATAACAGAAGTTGAAGAAAAGACGCTTGAAAGATCACTTCTGAATTTTTATTCAAAAGGTTTCCATAACATTAAAGCACATGTGATCACTTACAAAAAGAGCTGCTTGATCTAACGTGAAGGTAACAACGTGGCTCCTTCTGAACACAGGTGTTCAAAAACCAGCCTGGACAGAAACCCCTCCCTTCACAGACCCCCCTCTGAGCCCTCCCCCCCGAACAGAAACACGTCAAAAATACTTAAAAAGCAAAACACATTGATACACAAGCACGAACATAATCCAACACTAAACCATGTAGGAGGACTAGTTTTTAAAATAAAGCCTTGCATCTCCCAGCTGACTTGAAAGTTCTCCAAACGTTTGGTACCTGACGACTAGAAACTACACACTATGAAACAGGTAGTGATTTCTCTGTACATGAGGGCTTCTCTGGATGCTTTCCCTTCCAGTCGATTAGATGGCCTTTCCCAGCGGAAGGGTCAGAGGTCATCAGGTGAGTGATAGCCCCGGGTAAAAGCCCGGCAGGAGGGCCTGGTGTTGGCGCTCGTCATGAAAACTGGATCTGCTGTACGGTGGGAATCTGAAACAGATGGGAGCGATGGGAACAGTGGGAACATTTTTTAATCCACTCAGCTGTTCCTCAAGGATCAGACCTAACTCTGTTTGGTTTGTACACACACAGGTACTTCATCAGATGACAGAGTTGTGTCCTATTCACAATCACTATTTCTTGTTTTGTTTGTTGCTATAAAATTATTAGCCTACACTGCATTCAGTTTTAGGCTTTTCTTGTATGTGTATTCACCACTATATATTCACCATTGTGAACTTAATGAGTGAATCACCTGGACTTCATTGTCATATAGATGAAAACTCTTAATTTAATTTTTGTGGAAAGCTGAGTGGAAGGAAGAACTGTGGCGGAAACTGAATCTTGGGTTTTCATTACCTCTAAATCCACAGCAATAAATGTGTGAAATGAATCAATTTACCCCACAGAGCAAATGATTTCAAATGAGAACTGGGGTCTGTACCTGTGGGTATGCGGTGGTGGTGTACACCATGACGTTCTGCTGCTGGCCATCTGCTGTGATAATCCCAGCTGGAAGCGGATTGGCTGAGGGGAAAGAGGAAAAGTCAGAGAAACAGGAGGATGAACTGGAAAAGCTCAGCTGTTGGTAGGACTAAGTGAAACAGACTTAGACTTATCGTCATATTTTGCTGCACTGATTTAAAAACCAATTCATCACTCATTCTTTAGCTGACTGTCTGGCTGCATAGTGCCACAAACAAAAACATTCTCATTTGAAACAGGCTTCATCAGGACGCCACTTACTGTCAGACGCTTTCTGACAATAAGCTGCACACAGCAACTACATTTATTCAGATTTTTGAATTTACTAAAATTTATTGATGGAACAAAGTGGAGAAAACAGTAGAAAATCTGTCTGTTTTTTTATTTTTTTATTTGTCACCAATAACTGAAACTTACTGTGACAACAACAAATCAAAAGTCTTATCTTTTCACAATAAAAGATAACTGATATGATAAATGTCCTGCTGTAGCTACTGGTAACCCAGAGGTCAGCGATTCTCTTACCGAAGCCGTCGTCTGTCAGATCCTCACCCAGACCTTCTCCCACTGCCACCCCCGGCATCCCCTTCTCCCCCTTCATCGCCTGGGAAAAAAAGCAATCCGTGTTACTACGGCAGCAGTGAAGCGTTACCATGGCGGCGCTGCGAACGCGGCCTCACCTCTCTGAACTTCTGCAGGTAGAGCTTGAGGGGGTCGACGTACATGTCGAAGCCCAGCGTGGACATGGCGAACAGGATGTCCTCCCCGTTGATGGTCTTCCTCTTCTCCTGGTGGCAGCGCTCGCTGGCTTCCGACGTGATGAAGCTGATGAACTCGCTCACACACTCCTGTACACACTCTTTGGCATCTTTAGCGATCTGTGTGTTGGAAGAGGAACAGAGGCTCAGAGCTTTAGTGTCTCCTGCTCAGTAGGAACTGGACTGATCTGAAGAACATTTCTGGAGACGGTGGAAAATATCTAGACAAAAATCTTCTGATTTTTGACTGAATTGTTTATTAAGGAATTTGTCTCTTTAAAGTTGTATGTCTGACTGAACTGATTCCTGCTTCTGTTTACTTCAAAAGTATTCTGATTGTATTTGACAATCAGGTTTTTATATTTTTAACATTTACATTATGTACACGAGAAGTCCATCTTGTCTTGTCTTCCTTCCCAAAAGTCCGAAAATCAGCCACTGTCCTCTTCTGCTCTGCTGACTGACTGCTCCACTCATGTCTGCTGCCAAATTAAAAACTTTGTTGCTACATTTAGCAACTTTTCAGACAAAAATAAAATCTGTACCGGCAGATTAGGCTATTAATAGATCAGTGATCGGCCGGGTAACTGCAATCAGTGCAGCTCTGTCAATGGAGAAGGACACCAAGGATTTCTGGACAGTAAACATCACAAATAAGAGGGATTGAGTGATTGTCTGTCGCCCCCTGCTGGTCCGAACGCTGCAAATCAACGACCAGATGCAATCTGCTGCGTTTCCTTAGACAGAAAAGTCTTTAAGCTAATCAGAGCAATAAGCTGAACTTAATCCACAGTTTGATAACTAGGATTAGTTGGGATACATGTATTATTGCATGGAAATGACTTTGTAAAGTGCAATGAGGCGACATGTAGGAGGCCACCGGCTGCAGGATGATCTTTGCAGATTCATATTTCTTTGTTGGAAAAGTTGCTAAACACAGCGACAAAGTTGCTAGGTTAGCATCAGTGGAGAGACTTTTGTTAACCGCTCAGGTGCCGATGTGACCCGGTGGGCCGATCCTCTCACAGCAGAGCAGAAGGGAACAGTGGCTGATTTTCAGACCATTGTAGAGAGAGATGAGATAATATCAGTTTCACTTGTATTTGATCTCCCAAAATGAAGGAAGTCTGGGCTGATTTATCACGTGTTGTGAATTGGTGCGGCAGAATTTAACTGAATCAACTGGGATGGTTTCTTCTTCTCCTCTCCTCCCTGACCAACCTTCCCAGTCTGTGGAACGGCGTTCTTCATGATGCGAGCCACGTTAGCAATAGGGAGGTAGATGTCCTGCTCCCTGTAGTTCTCCTTGGTTCCGCTGTCTTCATGGTCATTCATATTCTCTTCTCCATCATCTGCAAAGCACAATTAGACTAAATCTATCAGCTGTCCACGAGCGAAGGGCCGAGCGAAAGTTTTGTGCCTCCTTACCGTCCTGGGGGTGGAGGACATAATGACTGGACGCCATGTATTCTCCAGTCATGCCCAGCTGAGAGGCGTCTGTGGTTGAGCTGTCTCCGTCCATCTGAACAAGAAAAAAAAACAAAAAAAACAAACACACACACACTTTAATGGTCTCAAGTCACACACCTGTACAGCCATGCTGGGATCAGCGTCTGACAAACGTTTCATTAGCATCGCTACACTGTCAATCAGGGCCAGCAGAGGTTCAAACGTGGCACCTGGAGAAGCTGCAGCTCCTGTCCTGAGCAACACCGAGGGCCGTTCTCCACAGAGGAGAAAACACGGAGCTGTTCTGAATGTTCTGTGGAGCGGCGCCGGGGCTTTGAGGCAACCCAGAGCACCACACAGCGCTGCAGGCCTCACTGTTAACGTCACTGTTCGTGATTCAACAGTAAGAGAAAGACTGGACCAAAATATCACATAAAGAGCAGTTTTGCATGACCTCAAAATAATCTTGATCATCCAAAATGCTGACTTATTAGAGGAAAAATGTCTCATTAGGAGGGAAAAGGTAGGGAGAGTTTCTGAAAACGCTCCCCACCCAAAAATGTTGTATTTATCTCTTTTATAACCTGAGTACATTACATTTATCCATCCATCCATTTTCTGTTCACCCTTGTCCCTTAATGGGGTCAGAAAGTGCTGGTGCCTCTCCAGCAAGCGTTCCGGGTGAGAGGCGGTGTCACCCTGGACAGGTCACCAGTCTGTCGCAGGGCAACACAGAGACACACAGGACAAACAACCATACACTCACACCTAGGGACATTTTGGAGAGGCCAATAAACCTGACAGTCATGTGTTTGGACTGTGGGAGGAAGCCGGAGAACCCGGAGAGAACCCACGCATGCACAGGGAGAACATGCAAACTCCATGTAGAAAGACCCCGGGCCGGGAATCGAACCCAGAACCTTCTTGCTGCAAGGCCAACGGCGCCACTGTGCAGCCTTAAATTGCATTTATTCAGGTTATAAAATTAACGGAATGATCTGGAATGTGTTAGTGTGACAAGATAAAGTAAAAGGAAAAATAATTCTCTTTTTGGAGGAACATTTTCACATCACTACGTTCATCTTCCTCTGAACTATTTAGTGCCGAGTTGCTGTTTCTGTTCTGCAGTATCTGTCAAAGCTCAACAACGCCATGACTAGCTTTGAACCCTCGACCTTCCTGGTTCATTCGGTGATTGATTTTGCCTGTAAAGCATGTAACCAACATGGAATTACAATTGAAGAACCACCCTAGCAACAGGGCGCTCGACACATTTACTGTGTCGAGCGCCTTGGAAAATTCACAACCTATCCTCCTCTCCGGTTTTTTTTTATTCTACTTAATGAAAAGACGATAGTGAGCTCTCTACAGTACCTAGCGCTGTATTTTATGTGGAAAATTGTAGATATGTCCCAGAAAAAGACCCAGTATTTGTGACTTAAAAGCAGTAATGTGTTGTTTTGTGTGCTAGCTAGCAGCTGTTAGCCTGCTAATGTTAGCTCCTGACAGGCCAAAACCCCTGAGCTAGCTTTGTTGATGAGACTGTCTCCAAAGAGCCAACTATTTTAGCAAATTAAAAAGCGACTGTCCAATAGGATATTACCTTCTGAAGGTAAATTATTCGGGTACATAATATTCCTCGCGGAAGTTCTTATTGCAAATCCACTGGAACTCGCGTCTGCGTCGGCCTGCTCTTTGTCAAGCAGAGCAGAGAAAGACGTAACCAGGCCGGAATGTTTAACGCTTATTTTTTAAGTTTCGCCAAGCACAGACTTCCTGATGAGCAGCACTCATTCACTCAGACAACAAATGAAAAAATCAGGCAGTGACGGACATTTCCATTCGAGCTAACAAGCAATCGGTTAGCAATCATTGGCCGGAGCCCGGCACAAACCTGCAATGAAGCCCTGGTTGGTTACCTTCCTGAGGCGGCTGTTTGGTTGGACAGAAAATGGCTGCGAAACGACCAGTCCCAGCGCGGAGCCGTGACTGCATTACCTCTGCTGGACAGCAGGGGGCCGTGCTGCATTCCAGGACTTCTTGTAAACTCTGATATTAGAAAACTGAAATATGAAAGCTTTAATTTAGTCAAAAAAGAGTTCTTTTTAGAAATAACGTGTAAAATAAAACGTTTTTATGATTTTTCTTTATCGCACAGAGAAAGGAGCCGAATACAAATGACAGGTAGCATATTGAACATCCTTTCTTTATTCATATTCATACATGTATGGCATTTTAATCCCTACTTTTAAAGTGACATTTGAACGCACCTGCTCAAGCAAAAACGTGTATTACTTTTTTTAATTCATTTTGTGACGTATGATGTCAGATATAATAATTTAAAAGGAATATCTATAATAGCAGAGTTTTATATTAAATAACATTAGAGTTAATTAAAGCAAAAATCCTCTATAATAGACTTCAAAGAAACACGTAGACAGTACAATCAGCGTTTTACTGCTTGCGTTTTTACTAACCTGTGATAAATGATGTAATTAAGCAACGTGCGTGTTAAAACTTACTCAACACTGCCCCACAAATGAAAATTGAGATTTTATATTGAATTAAAATATTTCGTCACTAGATGGCGCCATTATATTTTAAAACCTTGATTAACATTTGACTTCATAGTCGAAGACTTTCTTCGACTATGAAAAAATAGAACATTATTAGGAATTCAGTATATATGCCTACATTTTGATTTAATATTTTATTTTAAATTGTTGATCTTTCCCTTATAAACCAGTTCATTGCAGTTTGCCATGTAAAATGTGATTGTTTTTAAAGTTGAAATAAAGCTGCCATTGTAGCACATGACTAATCTTGAAAATAAATTATTTCATAAATAAGTAAAGCTCTTTATGCTCATCAAATCAATTTATGTGAAAATAATTGAATTCATAATTGAATTTTAAAAAAAGTTATGTCCAAACAATTTGTACTTACATGCATGTTTTATTGGTGATTTTTGAATCTGCAGCAGTGTTCATACCAGATTCTACCATTGTGATTTTTGGTCTGGGCAGTAAATGTTGCCAGCTGCAGACACCCCCATCTCTGGTGGAAAAATGATCGACTGGACAAATATTCATCAATCACTCCATAAATCTGGCCTTAATGAAAGATTGACAAGAAGAAAGCCAGATAACGTCCTATTTACATTTTTGCCAAAACTCTCATCTAGTCAGACAAGATAAAAATGGATCTATGTACATTAATAATGCCTTGAACACAGAATATGCTCAGTAAAACATGGCAGTGTCATCCAGCTTTGCCTGAGGAACTGAGACGCAGTTGTGAAGGTTCTCCTATGAGCAAGAATGAAATCCTATTAACATAAACTGAAAACAGTACTTGACATTCAGTAATTTAGAGGTCTGCCTTTGCACTCTGTAATCTCTGGAGTCTTCAGTCAAGTTGTTGGCTCAGATTGACTTTATGTGATTCTTTATAATAGTGATAAAAATTCTGTGAATGAATTTACATACTGTTTGTTTACTGACAGCACAAGAATCTCTAGCTTCACTCTGAAAGCTGCCACATGCCGAAAAAAAACAAACAAAAAGTTATGAGCAGCAGCAGACGACCTGGACTCAGGACTGACTGTGTGACAAATGTAAGCAATGCTTCTGAAAGTCAAAAAGAGCAGGGGAGCATTTCAGTTTTGCATTGATGTAACAAGTCAAAGATTTTTTTTTTTTTGTCATATTGGGACTGTTACTTTTACTGGTCCAGCTAGTGGTAATCATTCATTTTTAGTGGCAACAACCAGAATGAATTTGACATCAAACTTTTAAACTGTGGCGTTTAATTAAAACCACAAAATAATCTTGTGAACTTTAATCTTACTCCAGGACTATATTGAGTCTGCAACTACTTTCCATCATGAGCAAAAAGCAGATTTTGTTTAGTCTACATTTAATGACCTTATTAATCCCAGACCAACACAAATCTTTGTCTGGGAACTCTTCCCAAAGTCGAATCTAAAATCAGAGAACTGAACCAAAAACCCCAATGAAGACTCAGATGGGAAAATTAAAGAAAAGAAAGAATTCTATGTGATTTCATACAAGTCCAGGTCTCCATGCATCTGTACAGCTGTTTGAACTACTGGTGTTGGAAGTGATTGGCTGCAGAGAATCAATTTTGTAAATCAATTTTCTCGGAAACTGACCTTAGTCATTCTTGTAAATGCTGAAAAGTAGTTTTAGAGATCTCACAGCTTGTTCTTGACATGCTTCAGGCAAAACATTTTTCTCATGTGACAACTAAGGTCGAAAATGTAATGTCAGCGTGGTTTAAATGAAAAAGTTTGGTTTCCATCTCTCTCATTCCATCTTTTTAAAGCGAATAATGACTGAAAACCTAAACATAATGATTCTCCTTCACGATGACCAGGTATCAATGACCCAACCTTCTTTCTCTTTTGTTAAAAAGCAGTTCTGTTGGTTTCAGTGCATTCTACTTGCAGTTTTAAAGTTTTCAATCTGCAAAATAACGAGTCCCTCCTGATGTCGAAATCTCAAATCAAAGTCAAAGGTTGCCAGGCAGCACATACTACAGGCGCGTGAAAGCTGCGGATTTAAACGATTTATTAACCATTGTTTCAGTTTGTGTGCAGATTCTCTCTGCTTGTGCTTCACTTCCTGTTCGTCTCGTTTTATTATTATGGACTGTTTGAGTTTGGGGGTTTGCAACAACATCACACTATTGACTAGGGGACATTTAACCACCAAAACACCATCATTACGGCCGACCTGCTCAGGAATGTGCTCCCTGCAGAAGCACAGCTCAGATAATTATCATAATAATGAGGTTTATGGTAATAGGATGATCTCCAAGCCAAGTGTAAATGAGATTAAAGAGCAGATCTGGGAATGTTGAGAAGGACATTACTTAACCTGTTTAAATATTTAATTTGTCTCGTCTCAGTCACTGTGTGACTCTTGCCTCAGGGGGTTTGGGGTTAAGAAGCAAAGTGCTTATCTTCGACCCCATTGACTCCTCTTCTAGAGATGCCAACAGGGCATCCTCATCAGTCATCTCATTTCTTTTTTCTTTATTATTATTTCTTTTGTTGTCTCTGCTCTTATCTCCTCCAAATTCTGTATTTGAAGTTTTAAAAACATATAATTTCAGCTGGCGTTGTTACCGTTCAGAAAAACTTTACAATTTACACGGCATTCAGTCATTCATCCATTCATGCACACATTTACTCACTGATATAGTGGTGAGCTACATTGTAGCCACGTCTGAAAGAGGGGAAGCTGCCACGCACCAGCGCCACCTGTTGGCCCCTCTGACCAACACCAGCAGGCAAGGCGGGTCAGGTTTCTGATCTATGAACACAAAGTTGGACTGACTGGTTCTGTTTCTGGCTTATGAATGGAATCAATATAAAGCCCTCAGATGGATGGACGTGTGGGTGTGCGTGTGTGTGCGTGTGCATGGGTGTGTGCGTGTTTCACCTCTGCTATGTTTTGACTGTTGTAGAAAATGAAGCAGCCAACATGCCTTCACCACATACTGTCCTCCCCCAGAAACAGATGTCTGCTTGTTTTCGTGTGTTAATTAGTCCTGTTGCAGTGCTGGCGCTTTGGTGATGACACGTTTATTGATATCCACTGTGACCACTTTCAGAAGGTGTGTGATATGTCTCTGATCACATTCTGACACTCTTGTTCTCAAACTGGGAATGGATTAGAAATGCTTTGCTCTTTTGTTATGTTGAATGAAAGAAAAAAAAACAAAAAAAAAACTATCCAGGTTGCATTTGTTTTAGCCGCTGAGCTGATCCCAAACGATGGTGACATTCAGCTGGAGCTGCAGTCAGGGAGATGCCATCCTCGGCCCCGTAATGAGCACATTTTGGCCCTCGTCAAATTTAAGCTTAAAATCTGCACTCGACCTAGTTTGTATGATTGATTGTATGATTGATGAAAGCTAGCCAAACCACTGTGGCCAGCAGAGTGTTGTGTCATTTCAAATTGTCACCTTCTTAAAATAATGGCAAAAAATTACTTTGAAAAAATCATCACCTCCTTCTTTCTAATAGATGTTTCAGGCAAAAAAAAAAAAAAAAAAAATGGCAAAAAGTGATTTCGGAAGGTGACAATATCTGGAAACATGCTCACTACTAAACATGAAGTGAAGTGATGGTAGCTATTGGACACATTCAAATCAAACTAAGGATTTCCATCAGTGTTATTGGTATAACACATTTTAATTACATAACAGCTTTTCCTTCTTGGATGTGAGTACACACTGCAGAGGCCTCGCATATAAGGAAATCACACATATAAGTTATTTTCAGAGTTGACTCAAGATAAAAAAATTTTGCAAATTTTTTTCTGCCAAACTTGTGATAACTAATAAACTCATTTTTTGTTATTTCCCAGTTGGCTTCATGAGAGGGATTATACTGCAATCACTCATTTTTCAGCTGTGCTTTGTTTCATTTCTACAGGCGGAAATGTGCCACACATGGTGGTTCGACGACACAAAACATCAGGTTCATGAGAAGAGAGTTTTATGTGTCTCTTTTGATGTGTCTCATTTTGAACACTGTGTTTATCCTGAGATCGATGGGATGGAAATCATAGTTTTCGGCTGCGTCTCGCCTGGCTACGTTACTATTCTGTTTTTCATTTTATCTCAGCTGAACCGAACTGAGTGACAGACCAGAATTTGATCTTTTAGCACAAAATGACTTGAGAACTGAAAACTATTTCTAGCTGAACTTAAAGTCGCAGAAAGGAATATCTTTGGACATAAGGACGTATGAAGACAGACCTCATTGACACAAACCCAGCAAAGGCACCAACATCTTCACAATGAGGGGAAACAGCTGAAGACCTCATCCTGATGCAAGGAAGCAGGAAGGAGTGGTAACTGTTTGCAGGTCAGTTTACCTGGTGAAATCTGACAGAGGAGCTTTGCTGCTGACAGACGTTCTGTTCTGTCGGAAAGAAACACAGCCTCAGGCCTCTAGATCACAATTTAGCAGAATTTTTGATTAAAACGAATCAAATTTATTGTTTCCACGTTTATTGAAATATGCTGGATCTATATTTAGGCATTAGGCTGGGGATCTTGACAAGTTTCTTTTATATTCTTTGTCAGCCTCTATCATGAAATCCCGGGCTAATATTCATCAGTAAATTTAGCGTCTCAAACAAATTGAGAGTTTAAGCCCTCCACCCCCACCCAGCTCAGATCCATGCTCTCCATTTACTCGTTTGCCTCCTGGGATTCTTCAGGAATCCTGCAGATGGTAACCAAAATGTTAAAAACACAGAAAAATGTCCACATTACTCTCCTTTGTTGAATATTTCAGTGTCGGACAAGTTTTTTTTTAAGGCAGATATTCTAATTAAAAAACTTCCAAGGGGCTTTCTCTTTTGGCATCTGCTAAAAAAATTCCATTAGAGCGAGGCGCTGTAAAAAACCTTGTGCACGGCTCAGAGCAAGGTTAACATTTTACAATGAGGTCCATCCATCAATGCCCACTGCCCTTGGACAGTGTTCAGAGTGAAGGTGGACCTGCAGCTGAATGTGGAGAAGATTTTAAAACTTTAGTAGACACGAAATGCGTGTATGCACTCATAACATACACAACCTTCAATCACCAGGGATTCAAGGTTGTTGTTCAGTTGTTTGTGCAACAAACAACTGAAGGACGACACTGAAAACCTGGGTGTCATTTTGTTCTTTGTTCAATAGAGGAAACCCAGAATGTCTGACCGAAGTTTAAAATGAGCCTAAATACTAAGAAAATATTATGTCAAATTCCAGATTTGAAGTAAGTTAAATTGGTATTTGGCAAATAAAGATGATTTTGGTCAACTTAACTGACCTAAAACAGAAAAGGTCTAATTAGAACTTGAGGAAGAAATGGTCTTTTACATTGGTTGGACTAGAATTTTTTGAATGAAGTTAATTGCAGGGTCTATAATTTATTAAATGTAATTAATCAAATTTTGATTGAAAGCTAGACATTACCAGAATAAGCTACGTTTTCAATTCAAAAACCTTTTTGTTGCTAAATCCCTGAATAAACAGACATAAGAGCCCAATAACAGCTACTTGTTTTCAATTTGTTATTTTGATTCTCCAGCCATCAGATTGGAGCAAAGTGTTCTTCTATCCATTCATCTTTCCAGAGTTTCAGGAACTCCTGATCATTCATGGAGGAGGACTGTGGTCGCTGACATTAGCATTGGGGACGTCTGTGCTGCTGCTACATGTTTAGCATTAAGATGCTATTTCACTGATAGGCTAACTGCTTTTAGCACAACGTGAACAACAATAGTCTTTTCTAGCATTGCACTACAAAGGTTCCAGCCAGAAACTTTGATATGTAAACAAAAATTGATTAAATGTATTCAAATTCTAAATGCATTTAGATCTATGTATTTACTTAATAAAATCTAATGCTTTAAGGTCCAGAGTCTGGTGTTATGTATATATATATTATATATGTTCTATTGTGATTTCTACCTAGGCAGAGTCTAGAAACACATGTTCTATACCAAGATAACGCATCACTTTGTAAATAAATTAATTACTATATGTTTAAAGGTCCATATTTAAATTTGAGTAGACAGACGGGATAAAACGAGGAGACTTTTGCTCTGTATTCGAGGACAAGAACCAAAATGTATGAAGGAAACATTTTTATACAGCATTTTCTTTGCTTATGTACTAAAATATAACCAATCAATGATATCTGAAAGTAGTTCATATTTTTAGCAGCTGGTTCATAAATGTAGGTGTATTTTATGCATCTTCTACCTAGACTGAAAGCTGAAAGTTTGTCTGCTGTGGTTAAATAGTAACAACCACTCCTGCTGGTAATAATCAATAATCATTATCATTATTAGTTTTTCTGTCATGTCTTTAGAACATGTCCATGCACAACACATGCAGCTCTGAAACCTGACACCCTTCAGGTCAGTTCACTTTGGTTCGTCCGCTGTCTTTCATTCATCTCAGATTGGGTTGCTGAAGCACTCGGTCCAGGAGCCAGGGAAACCCACAACTCCATCTCCATGGTAACGCCTTCCAGCTCTTTCTGTTGAATCCCAATGGTGTTCTTAGGCAAGAAAGGGTTCAGTCCCTCCAGTGTGAGCTGGGTCTGTCCCAAGATGTCCTCCCTGGAAAACTTTCAAAGGGAAGCTCCCAGTAGGAATCCAAATCAGCTACCAGCTGACCCTTCGCTTCCACCTCATTTAGAAAACACTAACCAGTCTCCAGTGACCCAAGTACTCATGTAACACACATGTGTTCCACATGAAATGTTGTGTTAAACTAAATATGTTGAGTAGCACGACATAGCTCAGTGCTACCTGCCGCTGCTGGTTTCTGGAATCTTTTAGTCAAGATCCAAATCTCCTGAATTGGAACAATCAAGAGCTTTGGGGATTTTTTTTTTTTTTTCGGGCTTAACTCTTTAATCCTCTTGACAGGCAATGGTCATGTTAGACGAAGCTCCAACTTGTTTATCTATGTCCTGCTCCAAACGTCACTCCTCAAAGACGCATAAAGATACTTGAACTTTTTCAGGTTGATCACATGATGTTTTAATGTCTTTGCACTGGTTACTGGTTAATGTCTTTCCTACTGGAATTCATTTAGTTCAGGTTCTTGCTGTAAATACTAACAACGCTTCAGGTCATAGACCTATGTTTCTTTTCTTCTTTTTTTTACTTAGCATAAGTCTGTTAAGTTGATCAATCCAAATAAAGACATTATAGAGATATCTACAAAATGTTAACGTCAACTTAAATTGCAAAAGACTGTGAGTAACAGCAGCACATTAGAGTCCAGGTTGCCAGGAGACGGCTGCTGTGTCCGCTCCGTCCTCCTGGTTGTGTCCAGTATCATCCTCCTGTTGCTCTCGTCTGTCTCTGAAAAACATCCTTGCAGTATTCTGACAGCAGCTTGGCTCGCTGCTTTTTAATTAACGAGCCAAGCTAAAACAAGCAGGCTAAAACCAACCTGATGATGGAGTTGTCTTTGATTAGTAGTAAGTGGAGCATCGATCAACTTACCTTGATTTCAAAATGTGATGCTTTTTGTTAGTTTCATAGTTGGTGACTGTATGATGAAAAGCTCTTTGAACCGCCTTGATGCTGAAATGTTCTGGACTTGAGTCGACTCAGACAAAACTTCATGTTTTTTTTCTCTCTAATTTTAAGACGCCTTCCTGAAGCCCACATCTTTTTACTGTTTTTCTATTTCTAAATAATCTAAATAATAAGTGCAATTTTCAGAACTCTGGCAGGTAAACATACTGTTTTACTTTAACTTATATTTTTATGACTTAAATAATTATCAAATCTATTTAGAAATAGGTTTTAGTATAAGATATGTTCAACTAATAAGGAAAAAAAAATAGTTTCTGCAAAACAAAAGAGCTGAACGAACAGAACCTCTGAGGAGAAAAAGAGAGAGAGAGAGAGAGAGAGAGAGAGAGAGAGAGAGTCCACATGTGGACGAGCTCATTTCCTCAGAGCAGGGGGGGCGGACACCCGTCCAGCAGCGCCGCAGTGGTACGCTCCGAGCTGGATGCGTTTGGCTCATTGACCGGCGAACAGTCCTCATCAGTACCAAGCAGAGCCCCCGGAGCTTCCCCTTGGTCCCCCTCCCGCAGCCCGCAGCCTCTCCGTCCTGATGAAGCAGACTCTGGGCGAGCTGATGAGGATGAGCAGGATATGCCGGATGCTTTTTGCCACTTGTTTGGGATCCTTTATTTTGGTCATCTTTTATTTTCAAAGTATGTTCCAGCCAGGTAGGAGCTTCATGTCTTCTTTCTGTTACTCTCCTGTGTGTTTACAGCTGTCTCTGTGTGAGGGTGTGTGTGTGTGTGTGAGAGAGAGAGTGTGTGTGTGGCCTCTTGGCACGCTGACACGTCGATGCTCGGGTTGTACAGTAAAGCAAGCGGGTGAGTAATTATCCCGCTTGAAGGCGCAGATCTCGGAGCAGTTGGTGTGGCGCATCCACAGCGCTCGTTGCGCTGTCTTGTTGCGCTTTTGTTTGCCCTTTGCGTTGCTGAAGTGTTGGGGACGGCGCGCTGTGATGTGGCGGGACTTGCTGCCTCCCATCAGACAAGTGGCATGGGGGCATGCTTGCGCCGGGCAGCGGAGGACAGCGGTGAAGGAGGGAGGCTTTGTCCTCGGTATAATGAGAAAAAAAAAAAAAAAAAAACGTGTCTTGGCGAAGGGAAGCACTGCGGGGAGCAGCGGCGGAGCTGTGGCACCGCGTGGGCACCGGATGTGACCAAAGGAGCGCAGACTGAGCGCTGATCGCCACGGAGAGTCTGTCTGGGCTTTAACTATCCCCGGGGAGCATTTAGGGATCGTCTGTTCATTCTGATGTGAAAAATCATCACAACAAAGGGAATCCTCTCCGCAGCAGCCCGGAGTGGGGGGAGACAGAGGGGAGCGGGGTTGTGTCTGGGGGGAATGGGGTTTAAATTGGGAGCTCTGGTTTGTTTCTTCGGTCGAATCCACGCCCCAGTTCGGAGGAGGTGCAGCGCGGCGGCGTGGCTGTGAGCTGAATGGAGGAAGGCGCTCGGACTCGCAGAGCTCCGGCGCACACGGCCGCTTCCGCGCTACACAGTTACTCCTCCTTATAGCTGGAAATCAGCTGGAAAGACTTTATTGGGGATTTTTTTTTAAAGATATACAATTAAGTCTTAAAAATCAAAAAGCTGCGCAGGTCGCAAACGTTATAACTGTGAAAGCTGAAAGAAAACCAGAAACCGCGTAGGAGCAGGCAGAGGAAGGTTCTGCTCACATGAGACAAACTGGTCTTAAACCATGGCTGAGAATCACTCTGAAGCCTGAAGGTGGTGGCAGCATCATGCAGGGAGGAGGGGGGGGGGGTGCTTTTCTTTATCAGGAGCTGATTAGTTCATGTGAAGAGGGGCGGGGCTAAATACAGAGTGATCCTGAAGAAGAGCCAGCTGACTGAACACCTTACAGGTCAAACACAGCTACAGAGCATTTCCATGTGTCATACTGACCCAGTCAAAGTCCAGACAAATGTGGCTCTTTGGACTCCTCCTGTTGGCCCCTGATACGTTTTTCCAAAACTGTAAACCTGAACGGTGTTAATGAATAGAGAAAATTATTTAATTCAGCGATTTCTCTTGGTGTTTTCATGACATTTCTTTACAGAAAGTCTCTAATATTGTATGCAAACATTACATTTATGGTCCTTTCTTATTTTCATCAAAACCCAAAATGGTTTAGAGTCTTTTTTTTATTAAAAAGCTGACAACCCTTTGATCTAAAACCTTTAAATTTACCATAAATTCACAAGTTTTTGCATTTTGTACATTTGAAAACATAAAAGTTTTTGATTTTTTTCAAAGTTTTTCCAGTTTATTATTATTATTATTATTATTATGTTTGACACATTTTATTTCGGAGACTTTATAACGTTTGCTGAACTCCCTCAAATCCCTGTTTCCCTTTCTTGTGTTACCTTCCTGGTGTCCTTTCAGAATCCTTCCTTCCTTCCTTCCTTCCTTCCTTCCTTCCTTCCTTCCTTCCTTCCTTCCTTCCTTCCTTCCTTCCTTCCTTCCT
>CAEGAE010058359.1:0-15396 GCA_903067095.1 Girardinus metallicus
TGAGGGGGGGTCCCCTCTGAGCACCGGCCTGTTTGGAAGGACGGGACGGAGTCACCCGGTCCTGCTCAGCTTCTAACATACAGAGAGTTTTAGTGTCCTTGCTTTTATCTACTTTTAGGTTATTTGAATGGACGAATTGTATTCATCAAGAAAATATTTAAAAATGTAAAACTTCTGTATAATTGTAAAACACTATGGTTTTAAAATGTCCCAAGTGTCAATAAACTATTTCAAAAGAAAAACAGTCTGTTCTTATCAGTTTAATATCTGAAACGTTGCAGCAGGGAGACGGGAGAGGGCCTCGCTCCGTCCACCCCGATCCGTATGTCATTACTGTAGTTTAAGGCTTATGAGGAACTATGTGTGCAGATAGTCTGATTATATTTACACTTTGAAATCATAGTGCCATTAGTATTGTAAAGTGTATTTTTATTGTGTAATTTATGCATCTGGAAGCATAAACTTGCTCCCCTCAAACATAATTATTTAACAATTTAGCAAAAATTAATTTATATAACTGCCATCAAGAATATTTTTTCTAACAGACTTGTGTATAAAAACGTAAGTCTGATGCTGAAGTCAGAAAAAGGTTTTTCATTTATTTATTATAAACGTCGTCGCAGTAGCAGGTAAAACCCCGTCACCTCAGTTCTGGTGAGCCCAGACCGGCCTCCATCCAGATCCATCCACTTCCTAACACATTGTCCCCAGTGGGGTCACCTGGACAGGTGGCCAGTCAGAGACAGACGAGACAAACAGCCACACACACTCACACACAGGGAGAATTTAGACAGACCAGTTAACCTGACAGTCATGTGTTTGGACCGGAGAACCGAGAGAACCCAGCATGCACAGGGAGAACATGCAGACCATGCAGAAAGACCCCGGGTGGGGATTCAAACCCAGGACCTTATTGCTGCAAGGCAGCAGAGCTACCTGTTGCCTACAGGGTGCAGCCCTCCACCCGGATCAACTACAGAAAATAAACGTGTTTTTAGACTTCATGAGCCACCGTAGCTGGGCGTCATGGCAGCAAAGAGCCTTAAATGTTGCTAACGCTCCTGCATGTACCGATTATACTGGGATGATTGGCCGGTTTCTGCTGCCAGTGTGTTGTGGGTCAAAGCGTTTACCAACACCGTTCCAAAATGACATCACAAAACCGTGGAATGAGCTGCTCTTGCAGTTGTAGTAACAGCACAAATGCAGCAAGCCGGACTTCCATGTTTGATTTCTTTACCCATCATTTCTATCCATTGGGAGCAACAGTCTTCATCTGCCAGTCTCTTTTTACAAATTATAGTCCGCTTTCAAAAGAGCACAATGTCAAAAAAAACTTCACCAAACGGAAAAAATAAAGTGCTTTTGGGGCGGTCCAACCCAACGACTGTCCTGGTGGGAAAAAAGCCTCAGACATTTCACTGACTTATGTTTTTAATTGGGATTAAAACAGACACAACGAAGCTGACTAATAAAAGTTCCTGTTTGAAAGTACATATGGGTCAAACCAGAACCTTTTCTTGAAGGTCTACATTTCTGGACCTAAAGTCTAGTTCTTCTACGTCTGCTCAGTCGGACTTTTTCTCTGTCAGTTTCTTCTTGCGTTGCATCGACAGCACCAGTAGAGGAGCGTCTTCGTCATCATCAGCAGAACCGGGTCGGTTCTTGATGCAGAGATAGCAGAAGATGCAGCCGACCGTGAGAGGGAAGCCAATCAGGAAGCAGCCGAGCACCGGGGCGTCCCTGAACACCGGCTAGAAGGACGGACCGTGAGCAGAGGCTCGGACAGGAAGCGGGAAGTGAGCTGATGATGTCACTTACCGTTAGTGTCATTCTGGTCTCATAAAGGAAGCGTCGGACGCGCTGAGTGAAGCCGTTTCCTCCCAGAGCCTGAGGAGCAGGTGAGAGAGAAATCAAGGACTTCCTGATGCACCTCCTCAGAGGAACCCACTGCACCACCCAATTGCCCCAAACTACTGCCCCTAAGCATCCCAACTTCCCCAAACTGTTGCCACAAACCACCCCAACTGCCCCAACACATCACCCAAAAACCACATCGCCCCACTATACCTCCACACCGCCGTCCAGCACACCGTCCAGGAAGTCCAACAGCTGCAGCTCAGACTCTATGGGGGCTGGCGGCAGAAAGTAGCCATCGTTGGACAGGTTGACCACTATCAAGGAGGGGACCAGGGCCTCTCTGGTGACAGCAGGAACAGGTGCTGTTAATGAGCCTAACGAACTTCAACAGGTGAAGCAGCAAAACCCACCCCATGATGAGTCCATCGATGTACCCGCTGTCCTCCATGAAACCGAAGTAGAACTTCCTGAACACACAGACACAGTCAGCAATACGCTTCCTCTTCCTGTGTGCCTTCCACAATAAAACCTGACCTGCCATAAGCGTCCTTGTGCTCTGTGGCCACCTTCTCCACCAGATGCTTATACCTAAACAAATAACAGGAAACGCATCACAGCAGGACGTTGAATTGATACATGGATGTCAGACAATCATGGCTCACCTTAGGTTTTCTTCACACAGGCGTCTCTCCTCCAGCAGAGCCAGTAAGACCAGTTTACCTTCAGGAGAAAGACGGAACCACTTAAACCTAAAAACTGATTCTAGAGCTCTTAGCTCATTCCCTGTCCCAGCACTCCTGGTTCCTAGTCTGCCTCCCAGTTCTGAGGACACTGACCGCCATTTGGTCCACCTGGAAAAAGACACTGGGCCAAATTCTGCTTACTATTGGCAGGTTCTTACTTCAGGACCCAGCGGACCCACTGGAGATGTTCTCTGGTATAACCCGGTGGCCCCCCAAACAGCTCTCCAAGTCCAAACACAAATCTTGAAAGGGACACTAAAGTCCACCTGCCCAGGGTGCCGTGAGAATCCTGCCACCGGTCCACAGAGGGTTCTGTGTGAAACGTTCTTCACAATAATCCAAACAAGATTGAGCTAAAGCAAGAATAATCATTTCCAGTTCAGGTCAAGAGACAATAGAGTATCTGCCCCAACCTCAGTTTGGAAATATTTCTCAGACTCTTAGCTCATTCCCTAAAAGCAAAACCAGAGACATGATTATCCAGAGTAAAACCTGGAGGTTCTCCCAAGGTTCCTAAAACATCAGGAGTTAAACTGGGACTCAGATGTCTAAAATAGATTTATCTCATGGAAACCTGCAGATCATCTGAAGCATCTGGGAATCCCAGTGACTTTGCGACCAGGGTTCTGACTTGAGGTCAGCATGTGGACTGGATGGACTGGGTGACCAACACAGAATCGGGTTATAAACAGCAACTCCAGAGCTGGTCCTCAGCTGTAGAACCTTCAGGCTACCCATTTGATGATGACATCATGCTGACACAGGTGTGTTGCTGCTACCTGACTCCCCCATGGCATACAGGGTGTAGCCATCAATCAGAAAGAAGTTGGGGAAGCGTTCTCTTTTGATCCAGGACTTCAGGTCTCCATCCCGTTCCTCTGAAACACAGAAGGTCCACCTGAGCTCTGATCACTGACTCACATCTAATCAGGCAGCACCTCTAAAAGTTAGAGCCACAGGTTGACCCCCAACATGTCTCACCATCATAAATGAAGTATGTCCCATCTTTAAAAAGCAGCACAGCTGGTAGAGACGTCAGAGTCACTTCCTGAAACACAGTCAGCCGTCAGCCACTGTCCAAACAAACAAACACACCACAGACGGTTTGTTTCCACTGAGCGGTTCCGTAAGGGTCGGCGTGGTGCGGGTCGGTTAAACCGGGTCGGTTCAGGATGGCAGTAGTTGCTCCAGTACGACGCCTCGTTAGGTGGTTGGGTTTCACTGCTGGATTCTGCTGGTAACCGTTTCCTAAACACGACGTTCCATGAAACATGGAACGAACCCGATCCGCTCAGTGGAACCGGGCCGGAGCGTCCTACCTGCGGCAGGATCTCTCTGCTGGCAGAGAAGAAGTAGGTGTGGACGATTAGTTCCTCTGCTGCAGTCGTCAGATTTCCCTGCAAACACACAGCAGGTTGCGTCAGAAACTGGGTACTGACCGGGTTCATTGGTTCTGGAGGACAAACGGGAACCTTCATATCACAGCAGAACCAGACCAGAAGCAGGAAGCTGCTGGTTACACCCTAAGTTGGTTCATCGCGTGTGTGTGCGCACCTTGAGCTCTGACGTTGCTCCCACATAAACGACCAGGACGTCATGGTGGCTGATGGCGTGTTGGAAGAGGCGCGTGCTGCTCAGAGAACGAACCAGCGGCCTGAGTGACATCACACAGTGTCATCCTACTCATGTGACATCACTGTGACATCACTGCCTGATACAGTTGTAATTTTTATGCTAATATCTTCACACTTCAAACTCACCCTGAGACCCGGTCAGCGAAGTCCATGATTGCCTCCTTGGTTCTGGACCCGGGGTAGTTAAACTTGATATTGTTCTTCAGCCTGATGGAGAACGCAGCAGAGAACAGTCAGGTCCTACCGGGTCCTACCGGGATCTGAACTACCAGGGATCTGAACCTGTGGGAAGCAGAACCTCTGCTGCAGTTCTGCACCAAAACCAGAGCAAAGCTTGATGCAAAACGTATAATAGACACACGTGGTGATCTCATAATGATGTCACAGTGATGTCAACACTTACATGAGGATGGCAGGATAATTTCGGATCTTGAACTCTTTGGCCAAACCTTTGGGAGAACCAGGCAGAACGTCAGCCAGCCAACAGAACCTCCATCCAGTGCATGCTTTTATTTTGAAGGGACAGACCAGTGTTGACTGTAGCGTCAGATTTTCCAACGCGAACCGGAGAGCCGAGACTCCGAAGTTCTGATCCGATCTGGTGCCAGACAGGATCCAGCTGTTTGCAGAAGGAACACCAGGGGGCGTAAAACTGAAGAGACACGGTAGTCAGAGTAATCAGATTACTGTAGTCAGAGTAATCAGATTACTGTAGTCAGAGTAATCAGATTACTGTAGTCAGAGTAATCAGATTACTGTAGTCAGAGTAATCAGATTACTGTAGTCAGAGTAATCAGATTACTGTAGTCAGAGTAATCAGATTACTGTAGTCAGAGTAGAAGTACCTGGATGAGCCAGATCTCCTCTGGTTCTGTAGTTTCCATGAAGCTGAATGGGACGACAAGATCAGAGTGATTATTGTGCCGATGGGGGTGGGGGGGGTTAAAGGTTAAAGGTCACCAGGTTAAACCCAGAGAAGAAAAGCGACCACCATCAGAACCATCAGAACCACCAGAACTGTCAGGAAGGGAGTTTTCACATCACTCAAACGTCTCCGCCTCTCTGAACACACCGTCACCATGGTGACGGCAGCATCATGCAGCATCATGGTGGAGCTAAAGCAAGATGACCAAAGGCATTATGGGATTTTTCTATCAGATTCAAGGGTAAGAGTGGCCTAGTCAAAGTCCAGACCTGAACCCACTGGAAACATCATGTGACATCTCCATGTCGTCATGGAAACGTTTCCCACATGGTTCTGTTTGAACCAGCAGAACCTCCTGGTCCAAACGCTAAGGGCTTTCAGAACCACCAGAACCCGTCCCTAACCCTCTAATGTTCCAGACGGTTCTGGTTGCCATCAGAACCTCTGGCCCAGCTGTTCTGATCCAGTCCAGAACTGCACTCCATGTCTGGTTCTGACTTACGTGTCGTCCAGCTCCTCCACGAAGGCTGATCCCAACAGAACCGGTACCAGCAGCAGACCTGGGGACACGGAGGACAGACACGATCAGAACCAGAACCAGCAGCAGCAGGCTGTCGGAGTGGCAGAGGTTCTGAGGTTCTGAGCCGGTTTTTGTGCTTCCCTCAGTTCTGACGACCCGCTTCCAGGTCCAGTGACCCGGTGAACCAAACGTTGAATGAGACGTCGGGACCTTGAAGCATTGACTAAAGATCCAGATCCGGTCCGGATCTGAACCACAGCTGAGCTGGTTCTGATGGAAATGGGTTCTGGAGGTAAATAGATGTTCCGTTCAGACATTTCTGAGAGTTTTCCTGAACACTGAGCTCTGATTGGCTGATTGGTCTCAAACAGACCAATTAGAAGTGACAAAAATGTTTCTTCATTATTTCCTGAGAATCAGTCACGTTTCTTTACATTTACTCATTTGTTGCCCTTTGACCTTATATTGGTAGACAAGCAGAACCACCAGAGGTTCTGTCTGGATTTGGTTCTGGTTCTGTCAGTCAGGCAGTCCAGAACCAGAACCGTGAGATGAGTGGTGCACGTACCTGCGAGCAGAACCGAGCTCCTCTGGGCCGCCATGTCGACTGCAGCAGATGAGCAGATAATCTGCTGAGGCGGCTAAACCCTCAGATTAACCGGGTCAGAACTTTATAGAGCAGGCCGGGGTGGCCAGCAGGGGGCAGCAACAGGAACAGAGCAGGCCGGGGTGGCCAGCAGGGGGCAGCAACAGGAACAGAGCAGGCCGGGGTGGCCAGCAGGGGGCAGCAACAGGAACAGAGCAGGCCGGGGTGGCCAGCAGGGGGCAGCACAGCCCGGTGTGATGGAAACTGAAAACAGAAATGACATTTCTGCTGTTTCAGCTTCATGGCTTCCTGATAATCCGCGTTATAACCGCAGATCCTCACATGGAAAGGTCCAGAGGAGGTTCTGGTCGGTCCTCCTACAGCTGGCTGGGTCATGCCGAGCCGTTTCTGCAGTCAGTATGCTACAGGACAAACGGACTCCTCTCTTTCTCCTTCTGCTGTTACTTACCTGGTCTGTGTTCTGATTGGCTGATTCCTCTGGTTCTGGTCCTGGTAGAACCTGAAAGACTCAAAGTTATTTTTATAAATTTGTTAAATTTCTTCTTCAGTTCACATTATTACGTCATATATCACGTCATGGTTTTAATGTATTTTTTACCAACAGTCATAATAAAGTTCAGAAAATAAATATTTTAAAAAAGAAAAGTTCAATAAAGTTTTGTTTAAAAAAAAAACTGGATTCCTCGCGCAGCTGGTCTGCGCAGCTTCCGGTTTCTCTGAAGCCTCACCAGCTGATCGAACTCGTTCCTCTGTAACCGGATCAGAACCGGGACGCTCCAGGACCGGATCGCAGCAGGTAAGTCCACCTGTCGTGTCCATGGTAACAGCAGACCCATATCCGAGCCGAACCGGAACACGGAGCTGCAGGTCCAGCACCGAGCCGGAAATCCAACGGGTCCAACAAGATCCTGGACCGGGTCAGACTGAGATCGGCCTGGTTCTGTTCACCGGGATCCGGATCCAGAACCAGAACCGTGACAGGAAAAAGGGAACGACTCGGCTGGGCAGGTTGGGTTGGTTATCAATGCGTGAAAGAAACGCCGCAGAGCGTGACCATGGTAACGGGGACTACCAGAGATGTTCATCCTGGACAGATGATCACTCTGTCATAAATCCATCTGGCGGGAAGCAGCAAGTTTATTCACATTAGGAAATATAGTCAAAGTTCATTTACTGCTCACAACATCACAAAACAAAAAATGTATTAACTTTGGTAAAAGTAAATACCAAATAATAATATGAATAAAAACCAAACATGCTTCATTTCAGCAGCAGCGATTTCCTGTCATAGAAAGTATCAATAATTCTGAATAAAATGGCTCCTTAGAGGAAACAGAATTTCTCTGGTTAATAAAACTTCATGTTTCACAAACATCACGACGACAAGCTGCAGCAGCTGCAGCCTTTATGAGCCTCACCGGCAGGGTCAGGGGTCACCGGCAGAACCGCATGGACCTGGGTGTTCACCAGAACCACAGCGTTCTGCAGGAAGGGTCAGAGCAGCCAGCAGGGGGCGCTGCTGGGCACCTTTGGAGTCTGATCTGCCCTGGGGTCTGGTTCAGGTCCAGGTCCAGGTCCAGGTTCAGGTTCTGGTCCAGGTTCTGGTCCAGGTCCTGGTCCAGGTCCTGATGTGCTTTAATGGTCTCCAGATGACTGCAGGCAGCCAATCAGAGAGCAGCGGCGGCGGTGATGTCGTGGGTGGCTCAGCGCTACAGTGACATCAGGCCGGTGACGCTGCAGGTGGTGGGCGGAGCCATGAGCTCCAGCCTGTACTGCCAGCAGGTGGAGGGTCTGTCGCAGGTGGAGTCCTTCCTGGTGGAGCTGTACCGCTGCAAGGTGTGTCAGTTCACCTGCGGCCTGAAGGCGGCCATCGGCAGCCACCTTCTGCTGCGCCACCACCCCCCCGCCCTCACCTGTCTGACCGGACCCGACGGACAGCAGGTGAGCCAGGAGGGGGCGGAGCCAGAGTCGCCCTACCGGCTGAGTCTGGACGGAGAGTCCAAGCAGAGCGACGAAGACGAGGACTTCCTGCTCTACGACATGCTGGGCGGCATGAGCCCGCCCACCTGTGACATCAGCACAGAGGAGGGGCTTCAGGTGGCACACACCTGCGAGGTAACACACACACCTGGGAGTAACACGCACACACAGCCCTGTTGGACCTTCTTCTTCTGTGGTTCTGCAGGTCAGCACTCTGTTTGAGGAGTCCTCCATGTTCCCCCTGAAGGGGGCGCCGGTGGAGCTGTCCTGTCCCGCCACGCCACCGTCCACCCAGGAGCAGACAGACCAGTCCGCCCAGTCCGCCCACCTCATGACCCTGGGACTCTGTCGGATCTCCTCCGTCAGGCCTCCACCCGCCGACGGCCGAGACCGGAGGGCAGGAGAGGCTCCGCCCCCCGGCCGGCTGCCGTGCCCCCTCTGTCCCCTGACGCTCCCGTCCGAACGGCTGCTGGACGTCCACGTCCGGTCGCACCGAGCCGCCGGCGGCTTCGGCTGCAGCCGCTGCGGCCGGACGGCCGACAGCTGGGAGGCGCTGGAGCCGCACTGCAGGAGGCGCTGCAGGAGAGGAAGGAGGAGGAAGAGGAGGAGTGGCAGGACGGGTGGAGGGTCTGCGGCTGCTCAGAGTTCTGATTGGCCTTCAGACAGGTGGAGGGCCAGGCTGACCGCACCACAAGACCCAAAGAGGGCGGAGCTTCCTGACAGGTGAGTCATTTTAACCAACAACACATCAAGAGGTGGAGCGGGTGGAGGAGGTGGAGGAGGGGTAGCATTAAGCCTGATCGAATTTCATCTTGTTTCGAATCTAATCCTGAAAACTTTTGTTTTGGCAGCAGACCGTCTCCTATTGGTCGACCTCTGAATCTCCCCGGGCCAACAGCCAATCAGAAAGCAGCATGTGATCCTAGCAGCTCTGTTCCCAGTCTGACCAGTTTGTCCCAGTCTGGTTCGGCCCAGGTCGTCTCGCCAATCAGGAACGAGGAGCAGGCGGGCCTCACCTGCTCTCTGTGCCACAGGTAACTACGTTACCCACAATTCACCACTACACCCAGACAGACCGACCAATCGCAGAGCTGAGTTCCTGGCCGCCACACCTGAGCACCAAGGTGTTCCCTCTACAGGAAGTTCTCCTCTAAGTTGACTCTGAGACGTCACCTGGGCGTCCACGGAGCGGAGAAACCGTTTACCTGTCCTCACTGTCCCTACAGCAGCAGGCTGAAGGCCTCGCTGAGGCAACACCTGAGGACGCACACAGGTAACACACCTGAGACTGACGCAGGTGACCCACCTGGCTGGTGACCTTGGGTCAAGTAGCTGTTCCTGTGTTCTGTCCAGGTGAGAAGCCGTTCAGGTGCGCCGAGTGTCCGTACGCCTCCATCGACCGCAGCTCCCTGCTCCGACACAGCAGGACTCACAGCCAGGTGAAGCCGTACCGCTGCCAGCTCTGTGGCTACAGCAGGTAAGGCACCTGCTAGACACGCCCACTTCATACCTCCGTCTGAATATAACCTGACAAGTTTTTCCACCATCAGCATTCAGAAGAAAAGCCTGGACCTTCACGATCGCCGGCATCACACTGGTGAGGTGTTTCCATGCCAACAGTGCGAGTACTCCAGCCCGGACCGCCAGCTGCTGCTGAAACACACGCGAAGACGCCACGCCCCCTCCCCGCTCCCTGCAATCTGATTGGACCGATACCTCCCCAGGTGCTGCTTGCATGTTTACCAGCAAGAAATATTCTGACTTTTATTAGACATGAAAATAAAGACGTGAAAAATAGTAATTTTATCAAGTGAAGATTTGTAACTTATGAAAACACCAGGAACACCTGGAACATACCTGGAACAAACCTGGAACACACCTGGGACATACCTGGAACATACCTGGGAGACACCTGGAAGACACCTGGGACAAACCTGGAACAAACCTGGGACACACCTGGAACATACCTGGAACATACCTGGGAGACACCTGGGAGACACCTGGAACACACCTGGGAGACACCTGGAACACCTGGGACATACCTGGAACATACCTGGAACATACCTGGAACACACCTGGGACATACCTGGGACAAACCTGGAACAAACCTGGGACAAACCTGGAACATACCTGGAACATACCTGGAACAAACCTGGGACACACCTGGGAGACACCTGGGACATACCTGGAACATACCTGGGACAAACCTGGGACATACCTGGAACATACCTGGAACAAACCTGGGACACACCTGGAACATACCTGGGACACACCTGGAACATACCTGGGACAAACCTGGAACATACCTGGGACAAACCTGGAACATACCTGGGACACACCTGGAACATACCTGGGACAAACCTGGAACATACCTGGAACATACCTGGGACAAACCTGGAACATACCTGGGACACACCTGGGACATACCTGGGACACACCTGGAACATACCTGGAACACACCTGGGACACACCTGGAACATACCTGGGACACACCTGGAACATACCTGGGACAAACCTGGAACATACCTGGAACATACCTGGAACATACCTGGGACATACCTGGAACATACCTGGAACAAACCTGGAACACACCTGGGAGACACCTGGGACACTTGGGAAGCTTTGCGTCAGAGTTCCAGGTGAGCAGGAAGAGGCGGCACCAGGAGGACCCGCAGGTCCACCTGGCCATCGGAGCAGAAGGGTTGAGAAACGCAGCATTAACCACAGAGGACCTTGATGACATCATCATGATCACATGACCCCCGGCAGCACACCTGGACTTGGAGGTCCAGGTTAGGGTCGCTGTGTCTTTAAGGACACGCCCTGTAGGGGGAGCTAGAGCTCCGTTAGCCACCTGGTAACGCTTTATTTGGCAGACTGACATGACGCCAACATGAACGAGTCTTTATGACTGTTGTCATGAAGCGTCAGTCGGTAAATAATGACACTTTCATGCAAAGTTGCTCTAAATTAAAGTTAAATTAAAAATGCCAAATTTGCATTAAATTGTCATTATTTACAAAATAATACAAAGCTGGGACATTTAATGACTTGTAATGCAACTTTTGGAGCAACTTTGCATTAAATTGTCATGACAACAGTCATAAAGTCCGGTCCGTGTTCATGGCGGTGTCATGCACACCCTGTCAAATAAGTGTTAGCGCCACCTGCTGATCAGAACTGAGCTTGTGCAGCAACAGACTCAAGCTGCTGTGTTCACTGACCTGTAGAGGCTGTGGGAAATTTGATTTACTAAAATACAAATGAACCATGAAAGATTTGATGAAATATAACTGTGGAAATGTTGTAAACCGGAAGAATCACCTCGTATTGACATTGTGTTCATATGGGTCCAGAGTGTCCACCACGTCCCTCTGGGACAAATCGTCCATCAGCTGATTGATCGATCGATCTTCTAATGGGATGCTAATGTCCTCAGGCTAACGTCCTCCTGCTGCTATCCCATCACCTAGCAACTCCGTCCAAGAATCTGTCCAGCCTGTCCACAGTCCAGTCCTTTCCTGTGATCCGTCCAGGAATTTCTGCTAATTCTAAATAATTATTGATTATTTGTTCATCAGACTTCTGGATCACAGCTGCAGTGAGATTCATTTTCTCTTTGCAATTCAGAGAATTTTTCCAAAATATTTCCATGAATGCACATCATCTTCTGACCACAAAGCAGTTATGTGGCATCATATCATAAAAATATGTAAATTATGCAACGTTATATTCCACAACGCTACACAGTTCATTGACTATTGATTTGGGTTTTCTGTGTTGTCCACCCTTCACTGATCCCAGCTGTGTCCTGTTTCCCCTGGTTACCTTCCCTGTGTATTTACACCCAGCTGTGTCCTGTTTCCCGGTCGGGTTCTAGTCCAACGGATGCACCGGTTGCTACCGGTTGCTACCAGAGTCAGGGCCGTTGCCGCTGCTCACCTGTGCTGCCTGGATCTTTTGTGTCTGATCACCATTAAACCATCATCTTGGGACGTCAACCCGGGTCCAACCGTGTTTCTCCTCACCACCAAACACCCCACATCATGACATTCCTGTTTCTTCGTCCTCATCTTATCAACCGCAAGATCGTTTTTGAGAAAAAGTTGGCAATTTTTCACATTTATCTGCATCTGTTTTCAGATCCTTCCTCTTTCTCTTCTGTCGCTCTCTGACTTTTCTTCTTTCCTTTTTTAAACTTTTAAACTAAGAACTTTGACCTGTTAGTCAGGGAGCGTCTGATGCAGGACAGATGGACTCAGGTAGGCCTTTATGCAATGTTTCCCCTGGAGGTCAGAGGTCGTCCATGGGGTCTGGAACCAACAGGACTCAATCAGCTGGAGTTCTTAAATCTGAACGTGAAGCAGGTCCAGATCTGGTTAGTTGGTTTCTACACATTTGACCTCATTGTCAGCAGAACTGAGGGTCCTGACATCATTAGTGTCCAAAGTGAAATAATTAGGTTGCCTCTGCTCCAGATGTTCATTTACCCCTGGGGCATTATTGGATGGGTCTCTGGCCCGCTCCATTACCCCCTCCTCCTGATCAGTGCCACATAAAAAGCTCAGAGTTCCTCTGAACGTTCCGCCTCCATACAGCCAACAACCACAAACATCCTCCAGCCCGATTTCCAGCTGACGTTCACACAGGTTGCAGCTCTGATCCAGCTATCAGAATCCAGACAGAACCGAACAAAGATCCGCCCAGAATCAGGAACCATCGGGGTTCAGGAATCCAACCAGAACCTCTGAGACCTGCAGGATGGCGTCTGTCTGCCCCCCGCCGGGAAACTGCACAGACCACCAAGAACACCTCGGGATGCTGGTCCCGACCCACCCGTTACCTACTGTGGACGTTCCTGCGCACGCCCATTACATCATCGGCTGTGTGATCCTGTTGGTGGGAGTGACGGGCATGCTGGGGAACGCGCTGGTCATCTACGTGTTCTGTCGTAGCAAGACGCTGCGGACACCCAGCAACCTGCTGGTGGTCAACCTGGCCGTGGCGGACTTCCTGATGTCGGTGACGCAGTCTCCGGTCTTCTTCGTGGCCAGCCTGCACCGCCGCTGGGTGTTCGGAGAGTTCGCCTGCGAGCTCTATGCCTTCTGCGGCGCTCTGTTCGGCATCGCGTCCATGATGACGCTCACGGCCATCGCTGGGGACCGCTGTCTGGCCATCACGCGGCCGCTGGCTCTGCTGGGCGGAGCGAGCCGCCAGCGGGTGGCCGTGGTGGCCGGGGGGGTGTGGGTGTACTCGCTGGGCTGGAGTCTGCCGCCGTTCTTTGGGTGGAGTGCCTACGTCCCTGAGGGTCTACAGACGTCCTGCAGCTGGGATTACATGAGCTTCACGGTCACGGTGCGCACCTACACCATCCTGCTCTTCGTCTTCGTCTTCTTCGTCCCCCTGGCCGTCATCGGTTCCTGCTACCTGGCCATCTTCAGGGCCGTGCGACGGGCGGCTCAGGACGTGAAGAGGCTGAGCAGTGGAGGGACCACCAAGGCGTATGAGCGGCTGCGCGGCGAGTGGCGGATGGCCAGAGTGGCTCTGGGGGTGATTCTGCTCTTCATCGTGTCCTGGTCGCCGTACTCTGCCGTCGCTTTGACTGCCACCGCTGGCTACGCCCACCTGCTGACCCCCTACATGAACTCAGTACCTGCAGTCATCGCCAAGGCCTCCGCCATCCACAACCCCATCATCTACGCCATCACACATCCAAAGTATCGCGCTGCCATCGGTCGACACTTCCCGCTGTTGCGTGCTGTGCTGCGGCTGCAGGAAAAGGACCTGCACTCATCGTTCAGCTCCAGCGCCGCCTCGTCTCGCCGCACCACGCTCAGCGGTTCGCCAGGGGTCCGGCTGGGCGCCGGGCTGCAGAACAATGGCCGCTGGAGGCAGAGCCGGCTGTCCTCAGCTTCTGACAGCGACTCCTGCTGGACGGAAAGCGAAGCTGACGGCTCCAGTGCCGCATCAACAGCCATCAACCACCGGACATCCACCCAGGTGTCAGCTGAGCCGCCTGACTCCGCCCACATGAGCCGTCTGGCTGAGTCTGGACCGGCAGACGGCGACTCACCTGAAGGGGGCGCTGCCACGGCGGCAAAGCCTCTGCTGGCTCCAGTATAACAGCGCCATGTTTCTAACCTTTTGTCTTTTCTTCAAATGTATTAATAAAGACATTTCACAGGTAAAACTAACTAAACGGTCTGACTTTGTTTCAGGAGCCACTTCCTCTGTCCAGTTTTTAATTCGCTGCATTAATGTAGGTAAGGTCATTTTATTTATATAGCACCCTTTCAGCAACAAGGCAATTCAACGTGTTTTATACGAATTAGAAGAAATACAAAGAAAAGAAAGGAAAAGAAAAGAAAAGCAAAAGGTAAAAGTGCAGAATGACACTTTGGTTCCCTGATGTTTAAGGGGAATAAATATTCCATAATTTATAAACTAGTTGGGGTTTCTCTGGATTCTTCATCTGATAAAACTAAACGTTGGTTCTATAAAGTAGACGATCCTAAATGTTGATGTAATCCAGTGTTTCTCAGGTCCGGTTTTCAGGCCTCCTGCATGTTTCCCTTCTGCCACACCTGAATCGAATCAGTGATGATGAACAGGCGGCACATGTTGGCTGCAGAAGAGGTCATGCAATCATCTGGACCAGCTATTCTGGTATAGAGGCACCTCTAAAACATGCAGCGTGGGGGCCTGAAGACTGGAGCTGAGAAGCTCTGACCTAAGGTCATGGGTCGTTTCTCTAGGTAAACTAGGAGTTTCTCTGATTCTCACGTTGTTCTAAATCCTGTTCTGGGTTGTGGATAATTATAAATACTCCAGAGTTTATAAACTAGAAGGAGTATCTCTGGATAATAATCTAAAAATGATAAAAGCTAAACACTGGTCTAAATGAATGAGTCTAAAAGCAGTAAACTAGAGACAGACGGAGCGAAGAAATGACACGTTAAACAAAATAAGCACATGTAGCAACATTCAAATATTACAGAGGAGCTGGTAAAGACAGTGAGGTCTGTAACTATGATGTGTTTGTAGTTAGTGTCTCCCATGTCAACAGTTTCTGATAAGGTGGTATTATCAGAGCAGGTCCTTGAGTCCGGCCATCCGATTCCACGGTA